>JAJOOG010011475.1:0-28228 GCA_029582565.1 Solanum infundibuliforme
CTCCTAATGCAGTTTTGGACAATCTTCATTTCATGAGTTAGGCTCAACGTCCATAATTGTATATGACATTAATACGTTCCACAAGATAAAAGATAAACTCTTAGCTAGATTTAGCCATGAAATTTATAAAAAACATAACAATAATCGCGTGTGATGTGAATGTACACAAGTGTTTTACATGCAACATTTTGGTTGGAGGTAAATCCAGAATTTAGAGTCAATGAATTATGTGTCAATTTTTTTCTCACAACGCGCACACAATAGCTTCTATCGGATTCATGTCTAGTCTAGATACGCCACCGATGGGATGAGGAGGAAAACAAATAATCAATGACTAAAAGAAAATTACCATGAAGATCAATGTGAATTGTGTCAAAATGTTCTCCATGAACCAGCTTTGATGATGGCACAAAATCTTCATATGCTTGAGTTGGTGTAGTAGCTCCCTTTGAATTCATATTGTATCTTTCTTTTCTCTCTTTAGTTAATATGTAATCTTTTCTTGTTGATGAAAATGATTAAAGTTTGAAGGGTATATATATATACTTAGAAAAATTCACAAGAAAACTTTCTTGAGATGCTTTTTTTTTTTTTTGTGTTTTCTTTCAAGATACTTATTCCTTAACTAACCTTTTCTTTAAGCTATACAGAGTTTTCTTGTACATGAAAAAGAACTCCTAAATAGGGAACCTGAAAGTTTAGGTACAAAGTTTTGAGGCTCAAAAGTTTAAAATTTTCTAATTGGGGATATGGAAAGTCTATAATACAAAAGAAGGGAGAATATACCCTTTTTTCAATAAGATATGAAACTTTACGATGGTCCTATTATCCCCGTGTAGTTGGAAGTGAAATTGATAATCCCTTTTATGCTTAAGTGACATGGTAAAAGGGAAAAATTAATAATTTATACCCCTTTCGTTTTTCGTATTAGTTATTTATTTTTTCTTTTACGAATTCTTTATGAAATTATAAATAAAAACGATACTTTATTAATTTACTCCTTAAGAATTGTTTTTGCAATTTTACAAATTTTGTTTATATTTTTAAGAATAATTAATTATTAGTGTAATGAAAATGAAAATAAAAATAAAAATATAATTTAATTTGTTAATTGACAAATAATTTTTAATAATTATTTTTAGTAATGTAAATAATCAATACATGAAAGAAAAATAATATCAAATGTTAAAAGTACGATGAATTAGACTAAATTTCTCATTTTTTATAAATAAAATTATTTTTAAAAAAAGAAGAAAAAGAAGAAGAAGAAGAGATGTTGAAAAATTGAAGATTTCAATCAAAGAGAAAAAGTTAAAAAGGAAGAGAGAGAAATGAATTTGGCCCATTTTTCTGAAAATGGGACCTGATAATCCACTTGGCAAATTCTAAGAAGAGCCTCATACAACTTATGTCTGCCACATCATATCTATCCCTCATCCACTATAAAATTTTTCGGTAAAAGGTAAATATAGTATATTATGGGAGGTTATGAGTTGGTTCTTGAGTTTATATTATTATCTACACATGTAGAGGTCGATTCAGGATTTGAAGTTTATAAGTTCTGGATTTTAGCTCTCTTAAGTTATTGAGTTCTAAATTAATAGTTTGTATATATCAATAGTTTTTAAGACAAACACAAGGTTCGGACAAAAGCTACTAGCTAGGTTCTGTCGAATTCGTACCTTCTACTCTACCTTCGCCTTTGCACACATGTTTCAAGAATCATACTTTTAAGTATGATTTGGCTAATGTGTTACATGATACAAGTATTGCAAACATAAATATACCTTTTTCATAAGGTTTGACATTCATTTTTCATGAGTATGGGTAACTATATTTAATTGGTTCGCTTAGTCAACGTTATGGTATGGGGTGTTGTGTCACGTCTCACCCTGGATTTGGGGTGTGACGAAACAATACTCAAGGAGCAATAGAAAAGTAGGAACCAGTTTGTCCTTTTTTCCAAAGTTTATAATGTAATGTATTTGAAATGAACTTTTAGCACTAAGAATTATTAGCATTGCATATGTAAAGTCAATTGCTTCTTATTGTGAGTTGAATGTAACCTGAACTCTCTTTTCGCTTAGTTATTACTACGGAAAGCTAGGTAAATTTCATATATGGTCACGTAACTATCACTTTTTCTTTTCACAACACAAAAATCACTTAACTTTGAGGATACTAACACAAAAATCACACGACTTGAAAATACTTACTTTCCGGTGGATAACTCATTTTTTTTCTCTTGTTGCACATAATTTTCAATTAGAAATCTAATGAAAAATGATCATCTGCAGATCCTATTTAGTGTGGTGTGAGAGGTTGGCTATGGTAGGTTTGAAGAGGGGTAGAGGTAGGTTGAAGATCGTATTAGGAAGAGCTGATTAGACTGGACATGCACATCTGTAATTTATCAAGGACATGACTCTAGATAGGAGGATATGGAGGTCGAGAATCATGGTAGAAGGTTTGTAGATAGTCGAGTGCTATCGAGTTTCTTTTATCAATATAATTATTATTGCTCTCTTACAATATTATTCCTCGATCTTATTATTACATTTTGTTTTCCTTGCTTCGGTTATCATATTATTTGATGTTTCTACTGTTCTTTTCTCCATTATTTTCTACATGACTTCTTCACAACTGTATTTCCTTTTCTTAGTGATTTTGATATGCTTTACTTTAGCCAAAAGTCTATCAGAAACAACCTCTCTACTACCTTCACAAGGTAGATGTCACGTTGCGTACACATCACATTCTAGACTTGGAAACAACCTTTCTACTACCTTCACAAAGTAGGGGTAAGGTTGTGTACACATCACCCTCTCCAGACCACAATGTGGAATTACATTGAGTATGTTGTTGTATATGCGCTAAAGATCAACATTGCACCTTAATTAGCAGTTATAATGGTTTTAAGATTCACAAACAAATTGATAGATTACAGTTTATCATTTCCATTCACAATCATAGAAATTTCCCAACCGGTTTTGGCTACTGAAATTAAGACTCTTCTCATTCTTCAGCTTCGTTTGCAGACTTCATCACGTTGGCGACATAGAGCCCAATGCCAAGAACTGAAAGAGCAACAAGACTCATTTTCATAACTTTCCTTGTCTTCTTCATGTTTGCAGCCAAACAACTCACATTTCCGATTGCTTCATCATCTGTCGATTCACTGTAAGAACTACTACTTGAACTGCTTTTAGCTTCTGTTTGCTCACTGTTTTTAGGATTGTTGGTCTTTGATTCTTCTTTAGAAGAGGTATCAGTACCAGCATTGTCCTGTTTACTAAATTCGTCTCGTAAAGTTGTAGTCTGTCTATTAGCTGCAGGGGTATTTTCAGCTAATGTAGCTATCAATTTGTTATCCTTTTTCGCTGGTGAAGTTATCATTTTTGGCTGTTTAACATGAAGAATTCCGTTTACTAACTTCGCGCTGATTTTGCTTCTGTCACAGTTTACTGCAACAGGAAATTCCTTCTGAAATCTCTGCCACTTGTTCGACATCCCAACTGGCCTTTGTCCACTGATCTTCAGAATTCCTGTTTTGTTCAGTTCAACCCTCAGCTCTTCCTTCTTGAAACCTGTGGAATTTCAATGATACAAGACAATGTTTAAGGTTAACTAACAAAACAATGAAATGAATAGTACATGACTAGAGTTGCACGGCTTTAAAACACGTCACTAGAGCCTAAATGCATGCTTTTTCCTTATATATTAAACATCTCTTCCATGTTATGTCAATATGAGATTTTCCTAGGATGTCACATACTAATAGAGGGTGTATGTGACATCGATAGAAGGACTGACAGACTTCTAAGATGACAAGCAAGTTGTAGTATGTGTCCTCACTCCGTGTCGATATAAACTATTTAATGACTTAAGAGAAAAGGAGAGACCTTGAAGAGTAAGGTGAAGAGTGTCAAAATGTTCTTCTTGAACCAGTTTTGTTGATGGAACAAAATCTTCATATACTTGAGTTGGTGTTGAATCCATTTTCTATCTCTTTGCTTTATTTTTGCTAAAATGTGTGATCTTTGCTTCAAGGTTTTGTTCTTGTTGATGGAAAGGATTTAAGTTTGTAGTGTATATATATACACTTAGAAAAATTCACAAGAGAACTTTCTATGTTTTCTTTCAAGATACATATTCCTTAGCTAATTAATGGTTCATTACTTTGTTTATAAACCTCTTCTTGTACAATAATCATAAAAAAACGCTAAGAAGACCTAAATAGGAAACCTCAAGTGTAGGACCAAAGTTTGAGGCTCAAGGGTGTGTTTGGTACCAAGGAAAATGTTTCTAGAAAATGAAAAAATAAGTGGTTTTTATAACTTATTTTTTAGTGTTTGGTAAATAAAAAGAAAATAGTGTCCCAAGAATATTTAGGTATAATCTACGAAAATACTATGACATCGAACCCAAAAATACTATAATCGAGAGTTGGATCTGAAGTTATGGATGAGAGTTGGGTCTTGGGTCAGTGTTGGGGCCGGTAGTCGATTTCGCAAGTCGAGTTGGATTTTGGTCGGGAGTTAGATCTCGGGTCTAGGTCGGGAGTCGGGTCCTGACCTTGACTCGGTACCCAACTCCTGCCTCGAGATGTGGGAACATTTTTTGACTTCGATCCTAGACTTGACTATAGATTTGGGACCCAGATCTTGACCCTGACCCAAGACCCTATTCCCGAGCCGAGGTTTGATTGAGAGTCGAACCTTGAACCTGACCCTAACACCAATCCTTGAGCATAACTCGTGACCCCAATCCATTTCAGGATCCAACTTCCAACCCAAACTCGGGACCCGACGACGATCCAGGTTGGGGCTGGGTCCGGAGATGTGTCCCAAGTTGAGGTCAGATCTCAGATCGGGTGGTGAGGTTAAAAGAGAGTTTTGAAAATGTTTTCATTACTTTACGTAGAAAGTCCATTTTCCTAAACTTTGAGAAAAATAAGTCCATTTGAAAAATGGTTTTCAAAATGTTTAAACCAATCAAATATGATAAAAATTTTAAAATATTTTTCTTCGTATCCATCCATTTCAAATTTATTCGTTTTACCTTCCTTTTTAGTCCGTTTCAAAAAAAGTATGTGTCTTTCCTTTTTGACAACTCTTAAATACCAACTTTCCACGTGACATATTTAAGACAAGAAATTAAAAGGCATTTTGATAGGTACTATATATTTTTCAAAAATCTTCTTTTACTTTTTTGAACTTACTGTTGGAACCTCCAGTAAAGGAGACCTGTCTAGTCAAATAGGCTTCTAATAAGAAATTTGCTCATTCATTACTTATTATGCAATGACTTCTTTTTCGTAGCGTCAACGTCACCTTTATATCTCCCTCATCTAATCGATATTCCCCAAGAGAAAGGGATCATTTCAAAGCAAAATCAAACAAATAAATTGAAACATCTTTGTTCAAATAAATGATTCATTACATTACAATATGAAACTTAGTTAACTTCTATTTTGCAATCACAAATACACAATCACAAATAGTCTCATTCTTTAGCTTTCTTTGGAGACCTCATTACATAACCACCAACACCAAGAACCACCAATGCAGCCATAGCCATGTTCATCACTTGCCTTGACACCTTCAACTTTGCAAATAAATCACTAGCAGGACGCGTCGTGGCATCATCTTTCATCGATTCGTTTCGTTGAACAACTTGTGTTTGTTCATTGGATTTTGGACTAGTGTTGTTTGGTTTCTCAGCATTGTCTTGTTTACTTAATTCATCTAATTCTGTTTTCTTGTTATCTTGTTTTGGTTCAATATTAGTTGAGGTTGGCAAGTCATTTTCATTTTTTTGTGATGAAATTATGAGTTTTGGATGTTTAACATAAAGTATGCCATTTACTAGCCTTGCATTTATTTTACTTTTGTCACAATTTTTTGAAACAGGAATGTCCTTTTGAAAGCTTAAAAATTTATTTACTGGCCTTTGTCCATTTATCTTTAGAATTCCTGTTTTTTTGCATAATTGAATCTTCACTTCTTCTTTCTTGAAACCTGTTGAATTTTCAATGTTCAGTTAGTGTTTTCAAAAGTGAAAAGCGCAAAAAAAGTTGAAGGCAAAGCAAAATTAAAGTGTAGACTTTAGTGAAGAAAAAATAGAAATGTAATAACTATATATAAATACGGATACAACATAAAAACTTTGATTAAGTTATCATCAACTTTGTGACTTAGAGCTAAGATACCTATATTCAGATCCAATCAAACTAAAAAAATGGATGGGGTAATTTTTTAAAGCCATGGATGTGACATATTTAGAATTACAAAACTATTTTTTTTTTTAATTTAGTAAATTGAATACGAGTCTGTTAATGAAAAGGAAAAATATATTGTATTTGTTAGATGACGAGAGTGTGTATATATATCACCTTTAAATTGTAAAATTTAAAGGTATATTTACCCCTTTTTTTAAAATAAAATAAAAAAAGAAATTAGAGACAAATAAATTTCATAGCAAGAAGGAGGCAATTATACATGAAAGCCAATGAAAGAAAAAAAATAGAAATGTAAAGCAAGAAAATGTAACCATTTATAAAACTACTTTCATTTTTTTTTTTTTGAAAAAACGACTTCTATTAGTATGTACTTATTTTTTTCCTAATAGTTTGGCCAAAACATTCCAACTCTAAAAATTAAGTATTATTTTTTTTTTAAAATTAAAAATATTTATTTAAAAAGTTTGATCAAACATGTTAGAGTCTGATTGGATGACGCCAGCCTAACCCAAAAAAGGATAGTCACAACCCTAAATATTTTGGCCAACTAGCTTATAAAAAATGGTTATGTATATTATACTAAATATACATATATGATACATATAATATAACCTATGTATATTTATATACTAACAATAATCAATATATAATGTATATTGTGTATATTTTGATCATATCGATAAATAAATTTGGTCGAATGGTACATATTCATGAATAACTATCTTGACAAAAAAGAAGAGAAGAGAAGAGTTGCACCTGGAAGATTAAGGAGAAGGGTATCATAGTCTTTTCCATGAACCAATTCTGATGTTGGCATAAAATCTTCATATATTCTTGAGTTGCTACAACAACTACAACTATCTTTGTTTCCATTTTCCATGTTTTTTTCTTAGTTTCTCTTTTGCAAATTTTGTAATATTTTTTCCTTCTAAAGATAGGATTTTCTAGGTTATTTTTAGGTTACATATGCACATATCTTTCTTGGGATTCTACTTTCTTTGTTTACTTTCAAATTAAATATTCCTTACACATAGTTACATGCCATTCTTTATTTATAAACCTTTGCCAAGTATTGTTTGCTTCTAGAAGAGAAAAAAACTAAGAAGAATACCTAAATAGGAAACAAAGTTAGGAAAATTATGCGAAATGACAAATATTTAGAGTATATTATGTAATATAGCTATATTTTTTATTATTTTAAATCTGTGGCTATAGTTTCGTAAAATTTTGCTATTTGGTTTTCTAATTGTATAAATTCAGTATAATTCGGTCCTTGATTGTATAAATCCAGAATTTATATATGCTTCCCCTAACTATTTGTATACGACTTATGAAGAATTCATAATAAATTACCCTGTTTGTATATTGACAAACGAAATATACAAACAGAGTTCTTAAAAATTACTAAATGTATAAATACATAATTTGTATATATTTACCCTATTTGTATATTTGCAAACAAAATATACAAACCACAACCTCAATTTGTATATAATTACCTTGTTTGTGTATCTGCAAGCGAAATATACAAACAAACAAGCAAAATATACAAACCGCAACCTCCTTAGCAAACAAAAATATAACTATAGAGCGCAATTACCGAAACTATAGTTATAGATCCTTATTATGTTTATTATCTCTGCTATTTTTGAAATCTTCTCAATAAAGTTTGGGGCTAAAGTTTTAGGAATTCCCATTTTGAGGAATTTAATTATGGTTTGACATTTATATATAACAGTAACAACAATAATATATCCAGTATAATTCCATAAAGTAAGATTCGAAAAAGAGTGCATGCAGACTTTGTCATTATCTTAGAGATAGAAATACTGGTTTGAGAAGTTTATATAATGCATCAAAAGGGAATATGCACAAATTATAAGGAGTGTTTTTATGATAGTGACCATTAATGAATTTCTATATTTCTTGATCCTTCTTTATGAATTTTTGAAAAGTTATCTTATAACATTTTTTTTTTCTGCATGGGAAATTGAGAGTTATTTGTAGGAATATATTCTATATTTAGCATGAGAGAGAAGTTGGAATAATAATCTTCCATGTGAAGTGCATGTGATCTCCTTTCTACATCATTTTCTATTTATTTATTTATTTATTTCATAAAGTATATATTGATGCTTTATTCATATTCTTTAATAAAATACCATAATAAAGTGGTTAAATTAACAAGGGATTGGAGTAGAGGAAAGTGGATGCCTTGGAGAAGTGAATCTAGCATTTTTAATTTATGTGTTTTTAAATAGGAAAAATGGTATGAAATAACAAACTATTAATTCAAATTAAATATTATAGTCATAGTTTCTTTTATTTGTAATTCGCAATAAATATTCCATGTTTTTTGCCATTTCATTTAATTTGTATACCGAAATATACAAATGCAGGACCCATTTGTATATCGAAATATACAAATGCATGACCCATTTGTATACCGAAATATACAAATGCAGGACCTATTTGTATATTGAAATATACAAATAGACCCAAATACATATTTTTTTTTATGTATATGTATACCAAAATATACAGATTATAAATAGCCATAGCAAACATAAGTTTGCTATGGAGCGCAATTACACAAACTATAGCTATAGCATACAAATATGATTTTTATGTTTGCTAAACCTAAAATTTACTCTTTTAAATAATCTCTAATTTTTTTTAAACAAAAAGGCTTCATATGTGGCCAACAAATATTTCTGGTATATTTAGTAAAATTTTCAATATAAATATAAGATTTTGCGTAAAAGTTATTAAATTTTTTCAAGAATCTGCTCTAAATACTCTAGATCCATCCATGAGTCTAAGGTTTTGTGGTCAATTACAAATACAACATATTAGCTACGGATTTAATTGAATTAGGTATATATATTTCGAAACGAAATGGGTGTGTAATTTAGTAAAATTTTAATATTAAGACATTATACTGTAAATTCATGGAGAGAGGTGATTACGTAGAATTGTATGTGGTGCAACTTCAGATTCGAGATATGATCTTATATATGAGGGTATGGAGGATGCATATTAATTATGGTAGAATGTTAGTATGTAGTGGAGCGTCGTCTTTCTTTTTGATGGTTTAGGCTTGTTGATATTTGTCGATGTACTAACCATATTCTTGTAGTCTTTGCTTTTGATATGTATCACCTTATGTTGTTTATTGTGTTTCGGTTATCATATTTTTTTTGTTATTATTCCTTTCTTATAGGCTTTGCACCACTTTCCTTAATAGTTGCTATGTTTTCTTCATTGTTATTTTTTTTCTTCGTACTTGATTTTGCTGCACTTAAGCATAGTTGAAAACAACTTTTTTCCTCTACAAGATAATAATAAGATCTGCATACACTTTATTATCTTAAAATTACCCTATAAATTTCACTATGTTAGTATTATATATTTCAAACACATAGATAATTTTACTGATTGGCACCTAATAATTGTTCATCAATCAAATGAGGAGTACTTATAATTGTCTCAATTAAGTAATTGTTGGGGCATGATTAGGCCAAATAAGAGAGGGTAATAGTACTTCATTTATTTTAACTTGTTAAATTTAAATTTTACATTTTTAAAGAAATAATAACTAATATGAATATTTATTATAATATATATATTAATTGATATTTAGTATTAAATTATTGAAAAAGAATTTAAAAAATAAATAATTAATATTAAAATAAAATATGTAAAAAAAATTAATTATCTTTTTTTAAGATATGTTTTGTTGGGTTTTGGTGGACAAGAATATAAAAACAGTTATAGGGATTCACTACAGTGATTGATTTAATTTTTCTTGTTATTGTGATTTAATTTAACTTTGTGGGTCATTTTTGTGGATTTTGTCAGCCCACATGCTTTTTGTTAAAATTTGGCTTTAATGAGTGCACACTATATTCATTTATAAAGTCCAAACAGAATAAAACATAAGCAAAGCTTATATTTATTTTGTAGAAATAAAAATATTATTTTTGATAAATTTTTCATCTAAATAAAACATGTCAAATAGTTTGAGTGCTTAGTATATATTGTGTGATAGTTTTGGAGGTAATGAGAACACCCTAGTTAAGATATGAATTTCACGAAAGCGTGATACAGTAAAATCTCATTTAATTAATATTTGATAAATTAGTAATTTCTCTAAGATAATATTTTTCTCTGGTCATGACTTGGGTCAATGGAAAAAATCATCAATTGCGATAAGATAATATATTTTCAGAAGACCACTCTATAAATATATGGTTTCATTGATTATAAATTAAAAATTATTTAAAAGTACAAATATATCTAAGACAATTTAGTGAAATATGATTATATTCTGTTTTGTTTTTTTAGAAAAATTTAAATCTAGTTGAATTTCAACTCTAACTATTCTTAATGCATCCAAAAATTTCGATGCGGTCTTTTCGAACTGCACCATAAAATTCAGTTTTTGTACCGTGACTAACTTTTAAATGAAAAATTTTCATTAAGCCACGACTGTAAATCTTTTTGAGTGCATGTGGAATAATCTCTTTTGTATTCACATAATGCTTTACGTATATTTGGTATGTCGTTGTTGATTTTATGACACCTTTTGAATGAGAAGTCATTTTTGGATATAGTTTCAAGAAATTTCCTATGTTGTTTATATAGTTTATTCTCTTACCATCGTACATTGAATATTATTAGTAAATATATAATGACTACTATTTAACTATTAAGAAACAATGAACATTATGTATAATAAATTTATTTTTACAAAGTTACATTGAATTATTGAATTTATATTACAGTGAATTATTTAACAAAAATAAAATAATTATAATGCATCATACACGTATATTGTACTTTATGTATAACAAATTATTATTTTTTATATGAATTCAACAAATATGATACATAATTTAGTAAGATACAATGGTTTTGCTGTGCTTATTGTACTTTATATATAATAAATTTATTTTTATGTGAATTCAGTAAATATGATACATAAATTGGTAAAATACAATGATTTTGATATAATTAAAATTAACCTTCATTGAATCTCAAAACACTCTTTAAATTAGTAAATATTAATTTATAGATTAAATAATACATCTACAAAATAAATGCTTCATCTGTCCAGTTTATATGACTTACTTTTCTTTTTAGTCCGACCGAAAAAGAATGACACATTTCTATATTAAGTAACAATTTAACTTTAAAATGCTATTTTTTTACCCTTAATGAAACGATTTTTCAGTTACACAAATATTTATGGGAAAAGGGTCTGAAAAATACTCCAACTTTGGCCGAAATTGTTGTTACGATACCAAACTTTATGGAGGACCTTTTACTCCCCTACATTATTTAATAGTGTATTTTAAAGGTATATATGTGCCCACGTGGACACATTACTATTTATAATGATACAATATTTATGATGTCCACGTGGGCACATATTGTAATACCCCGCTATTCGAAAGATCTAGAAAGAACTATAATTAGAAAGAAACCATTTTTGGAAATAATCAAATTTGGAAAGATCGACAAAATTAAGCTAAGTATGAGTTTTGGGTCAACTTCAAATGAAAATAACTCCTAGACCAGGATGAGCTAGGTGTGCTACAAGATACCGTAGAAAAGATCTTTGTATTATCTTTCCAACGCCGCCGAGTTTGCATGATTTTGAGTTCGTATGAGGGAGATATGCCCATTTGAAGTTGGGTTGTCTAAGATAAAGAAAGTCAAAACTAGATTTTAGAAGGGTACTTTGGTCTTTTCACTACCCTATTAATTAAATTCTTTTTTGGTAATTAAATTAGGGTCCAAACTGAATTGGTTCAATTTACGCTTCATAAAATTAAGCTAGGGTTTTGAGAGAAGAGAAAAGAAGAGGATAAAAGAAGAGAAGAAACAAGGATTCATCGATTTCTTGAGGAATTGATGCGGATTTCGCCAAGGATTCAATCCTACGAGGTATGTGAGTTCACATAGCATTGGGTTCGTTCACCCACGCGCCAAACATGTTTATTTCAGTATGATTTTCGTCCTAAACGATTGAGACGTTGATGTTCTTAAGTTGTATTCTTGAATTGCTTTCGTTCTTGAATTTGGGATGAGATGGAGGAGTTCTTGAGAGTTAAAGGTCGATTGTTAGAGTTGTTTTGAGTTAGATTATTGTGTACATGTGCTGGGTATCTGAATCTAAAGAGGAATTGAGAAAAATAATCAAATTTAGGCGAATTGGGGTTAGAAAACAAAGAAGGAACATGTCGGGCAAAT
This sequence comes from Solanum infundibuliforme, assembly GCA_029582565.1. Lineage (NCBI taxonomy): Eukaryota > Viridiplantae > Streptophyta > Magnoliopsida > Solanales > Solanaceae > Solanum > Solanum infundibuliforme. The sequence continues at coordinate 12,500 of JAJOOG010011475.1, forward strand.
CTGGGTACCAGGTCCACGTCGCGGACCTGTTTCTCAGGATTGACAAAATTTTCTCTACGTCGCGGAGTGGTCACATATCGTTTTGCCTCAAAATTTATTTCGCGACCAAATAATTAAATGCATCTCCGCGTCACGGACTTGCTTCCAGGCAGTGATTTCTTGATCGTTTCTCATGTTTAACTATCTAAAAACACTCCTAAACATCATGAGATCTTTCCTATCACAAGTCACAATTCTTGAATCCATAAATTCAAATTCAAGGAAAGTTAAGAGCCAAGTCAAGAGAAGTTCATAGAGTCTTCCACAAATCTTTTACAAATGTTTTAACTTTGTTTTAAGACCTGAGTTTTGAGTTGAGTAAAGAGTAAATATTGGAGTTCATTTCTTCAAAAGAGTATATCGGGACTATGTATTCCCAAAGAGTAAAATATTTTCACATTTAAAAAAGAAAGGAAACTGAGATTTCCAAAAGAGCCTTGAGCTGGTTTTCAGTAAAGAGTGAATGCTTTCACAATTAAGCAAGAGAGGAAACACTGATTTCCAAGAGAGCCTTCGGGCTAGTTTTTGAGTAATTATCTCAAACAACAGAGTTATGTTTTTAAACATAAGAGCTAGTATCATATTTTGGGAGTAGTATTGACACCGATATGGAGGGGGGGGGGGGGGAGTTCAGACAACTCCCAGCCCCCATAAACCATGTAGCTACCATGGGTAGAAAAAGGGTCAAACTTTTTAGATGATTCCTTAGTGTTTTTTAGCATAGACTAGTGGATCCACTTAGTAGTCAGGTTCTATGCCCTTGGCAAGGTATAGGACGGCTCTGGCAGCGTGAGGCAAAATGTTGTATCATCACAATAGCTCTTAAGTGATGGTTGTCGGTTAGAGAAACTCCCACAACAGTATTTTGTATTCTTATATACACAAAGTTAATTATATTTTTATATACATTCAGAGTTTATATTGTATCTTTGCATACATACAGAGTTGCTATTGTATTTCTAAATACACAGAGTTGTTATCCATGTTTTAAAAGCTTTTCTTTGTATTGCATTTATTTTATTGCTTTATATTGAAATGAGTTAAGTTGAGTCGAGTCGAGCCCAGGTATGTTCCTTCAGTTCCTTCCAAGCTTATATCTTGTTTAGAATTCCTGTCACATGCTCGTACATTCAATGTACTGATTCCAGTTGGCCTGCATCTTATTATGATGCAGATACAGGTAATCAGGATTAGCATCCAGCGCTTCGTTGATCCAGTTGAGCATTTAGAGTTTTGTGGTGAGCCTCATTGCTTTCCGGAGGACCCCTATTTATATTGCTTTAGTAGTTTACAGTTGTTAGGATGATCAGGGGTCTTGTCCCGACATTCATCTCAGTTATTAGAGGTTTCATAGGCAGTTAATTAGTTCATTTGTCACTATCTTGTTATTGGCTTATGTTGAATCTAGAGTTGCCATTTTGGCTAAGTTGAATGTTATTTAATACATTCTAAGTTATCTATTGAGTAGTTCAGTTTACTTCTTAAAGTATTTTATCATGAGTAAGTCTTCCGCTGAGCAGTAAGCCAGGCCAAGGGTTCGCTTGGGGCCAGCAATGGTTCTCAAGTGCCAGTCCCACCCAGGGTGTAGGCTAGGGGCGTGACACATATATACCTTTAAAATACACTATTAAATAGTGCATGAGAGGTAAAAGGTCCTTTCCAAAGTTCAGTATTGTTATAACAATTTCGGTCAAAGTTCGGATATATTTTAGACCTTTTCCCCAATATTTATCACTTATTTTATACCACAAGTTTCAATTTTTTTTTTCCTTAAATTTCATATCGATCAAACTAAGAGCCTGTTTGGTATTGCCGCTGGGAGTCGAGAAACACTTATTTTGAGAAAAAAAATATTTTTTTTGAAAAATTAGGTGTTTGGCAAACCTGTAAAACTGTTTTTAAATAAAAGAAGAAGCAGTTCTTTTGTTATTGGGAAGAAGCTAAAAATTTCAGGTTCTTAAAAAAAGCAGAAGCATAATATATATATCTTATTAAATAATTAACATAGCTCATATGTTTGGTTAGTTTCATTTAATAATTTTATTTTTTATTTTTATATAATAAATTTTATATATTATTTTATGTTTATGTATTATTAGTATTTATTATTTTACATATCATTTTACAGAATTAGAAAAAAGGTAACAATATTTTTGCAAGATTAGAAAAATGAAAAAAATAACAATTAAGATTTCAATCCTCCAAAAAAATGTATAATATTGATTAAAAATTTGAATATAAATATTTTAATTTAATAAAAATAAAAATTTAATTTAATATTTTGTTTAAACTAATTTCTCTCTATAAAATAATCTTAATATTAAAAAAGTACATTAATATTTGCCCTTTATCGTAATTTGACTCTCAAAAACACTTCTTAAAAAAGTTTAGCCAAACACAATTTACTTATAAAAGACACTTTTCAAATGAATTAGCTAAACAAAAATTGTTTTTCTTTTTCAAAATAAAAACTATTTGAAGTGCTTAAGAAACTAATTAGTTTTAGCAGATATGCCAAACAGACTCTAATTCATAAAATAGAATGGAGGGAGTAATATTTCATAATTCCACTTTAATTTAGTCAAATTCAACTTTAATTTAGATGTATTTTTTCATTAAATACACTTATTAATGAAGATCAGACCAGACAAAAAATTAAGTATATTGGAAGACTGATTGTGTCATTTTTTCATGTCTCATAGTAAATGCTTTTACTACTATTTTGTCATATTCTTCTTCTTACCTTACTATATAAATGGCCTTTTCATACTAATCTTCAACAAAAAGGTTTTTGCACTTGAACAAAATCAATATTCCTCTGCTTTCCCATCAATAATTGGCTTATAATTACAAGAATTCAAAAGGGGTTAATCTACATGTTGTGTGTTTTGCATTGCAAAAGCTTCTTTTTGATAAATCTTGAATACCCAATTGAAGCCAAGATTGATTAGAACACAAAAAAGACAAGATTTTTGGAGTCTTGAGACCTTGTTTAAAGTTTATTGCTTGAGCCCAGAATCTTGTTTGGAGAGAACAAATGGAGGAAACACTGAAAAATGAAAAATCTTGAATACCCAATTGAGGTCAAGATTGGTTGGTGTATATTTTTCAGCCCAAAAACACAAAAAGATAAGATTTTTGCCTTGTTTGAAGTTTGTTGCTTGACCCCAGAATCTTGTTTGGAGTGTATAAATGGAGAAGGCACTGAAAAATGAAAAATTTTGAACACTCAATTGAAGTCAAGATTGGTTAGTGTGCATTTTTCTGCCAAAAGAACACAAAAAGACAAGGTTTTTGGAGTACATTTAGTTGAATTTTGTTGATTGAGCCCAGAGTCTTGTTTGGAGAGTAGAAATGGAGGAAACACTGAAAAATGGGATCTTGGTTTTTGCTGTCAATGGAAAAAGATATGAGCTTCCTAGTGTTGACCCTTCAACTACTTTGCTTCAGTTTTTGCGCACTGAAACTTGCTTCAAAAGTCCCAAGTTAGGCTGTGGTGAAGGTAATACTCCTTCCTCTCTCTCCTTGTGTATATATCCGTAGACGCGAATTTAGAATTTAAACTTGATAACTTCAATTTTAAGATTCTTAGCATTTGAACTGTTATGAAATTATGAGTTCAAAATTTAATATTTAGTTGGGCTGTGTGCAGTTGTTCACTATGTGTTTGTTTTGGTGCAAAGTGCACAATAAATGCTAAAAGCTTTGGACTTTTTGATATTGGTGTTTTTGTTCTAATGTGTTGGCTCCTTTTGCATCATTTTCTTATTTGGCTTCTTTCTTGAAAATTGGGTATCTCTAAATGTGCATAGCTCTTCATCATTTAAACTTTACCCCTTTGATCTAAAGAGTTGCCAAAAAAGGAAAGGGACATTCTTTTTGAAATGGACTAAAAAGGAAAATAGGACAAACAAATTGAAACGGAGGGAGTATTATATACAGAAATCAAGCAGTGGTATACTTATAGGATTGAAACTATATGACTTGAGTTGAGGGGAAAGGAAAAGAAAAGAGAGTAGTATTTATCCTGGTAGGTTCTTTTCTTTGTGCAGCTTGGCCTATTGACTTGTATATGGTTTAGTTCTGTAATTTTAAGTCCCTGCTGGTTATGGAGTCCTTCTGTAGCACATGAATTGGTTTCTATTCTTTTTACCTTTTGTAGTTATTGGATTTTTTCATTTTATAGGTTACTACTACTTTGTGTCTCCTAATCCTTTTTGTTTCTGATTGTAAGAAGCTAGGAGAGCCAATGGTATAATCTTATACTTATCTTTTGTATCGATCTATAACTTAAAGAATTCTAGTTAATGTGAGGTATGCCATTCTTTTATTCTATTGGCAAGTTTAGACAAGGTTGAAATCATTTTACTTTGAAGAAGTTTTCAGCTCGTCAATTTGAATCTTTAGTGAATCTGATGTTAATAGTGCAAAAGGAGAATTTAGTTTGAGAAAGAGTTACTCATTTTCTAATTTGAATGGTTGCAGGTGGTTGTGGTGCTTGTGTTGTTCTTCTCTCAAAGTATGATCCCCAGCTTAAACGGGTTGAAGATTTTAGTGTGAGTTCATGCCTTACGCTTCTTTGCAGTTTAAATGGTTGTGGAATCACTACAAGTGATGGCCTTGGAAACAACAAGGATGGTTTCCACTCAATTCATGAAAGGTTTGCAGGTTTTCATGCTTCTCAATGTGGATTTTGCACTCCAGGAATGTGTATGTCCTTTTTCTCGGCTCTTATCAACGCTGATAAAGCAAACCAGACAGATCCTTCACCAGGATTCTCTAAGTTGACTGCAGCTGAAGCCGAAAAGTCTATAGCAGGGAACCTTTGTCGTTGTACTGGATACCGTCCCATTGCTGATGCCTGCAAGACTTTTGCTGCAGATGTTGATATAGAGGATTTGGGGCTCAATTCTTTTTGGAAAAAGGAAGATTCCAGGGATATGAAAGTGAGTAAGTTACCTCCTTATGATCCAAGTAAGAACTTGAATTTTAGTACATTTCCTCGATTCTTGAAAAGTGAACCTGAAGCATATTTGGACTCCAGAAAGTATCCATGGGACACTCCTGCTTCTGTTGATGAGCTTCGAAGTTTGTTGCAATCCAATTTGGCTGAAAATGGGGCAAGAATTAAGCTGGTTGTTGGTAACACAGGCACTGGATATTACAAGGAAACCCAGAGATATGACCGATACATTGATCTGAGATATATCCCTGAGCTTTCAATCATCAGATTTGATCACATAGGAATTGAAGTAGGGGCTGCTGTGACTATCTCTAAACTTATTTCATTTTTGAAGGAGGAAAACAAAATCAATTTGAGTTCATACGGAAAGCTGGTTAGTCAAAAGTTGGCTCAGCACATGGAGAAGATTGCTTCACCGTTCGTTAGAAACTCAGCTAGTGTTGGGGGAAATTTGGTTATGGCACAGAAAAACGGTTTCCCTTCCGATATTGCTACATTATTTCTTGGTCTGGGTGCTACTATCTGTGTAATGACTAGTCAAGGACATGAAAAACTCACATTCGAGGAGTTCTTAGCGAGACCACTGCTAGACTCGAGGAGTGTGCTGCTTACTCTTTTGATTCCATTTAAAAAGGAAGGAAGTTCAACCTGTTCTAAGTTTTTGTTTGAAACCTATCGAGCTTCACCACGACCTCTTGGAAATGCATTGGCATATGTACATGCTGCTTTCCTTGCTGATGTTTCTTCCCACGGGAATGGGATCCTGATAAATGATATCCAGTTGGCTTTTGGTGCTTATGGCACAAAACATCCGACAAGAGCCAAACAAGTAGAAGAATATCTAACCGGGAAGATATTAAGCATTAATGTATTATCGGAAGCACTTAAATTAGTCAAACAAGCTGTGGTACCTGAAGATGGCACTACACACCCAGATTACAGATCAAGCATGGTAGTCAGTTTTCTTTTCAAGTTTCTTTTTTGCTTCACCAATGTTGGTCCCATGATATCTGGTGGTTTGTTAAATGGGATTACTTTGGTAGAGGAGGTCTCGGAAAGTAACAAAGACGGTTATATTAATGAAGGGAAACCACACACACTATTATCTTCTGCTAAGCAGGTTGTGGAATCAAGCAAAGAGTACCATCCAGTGGGTGAACCAATGAAAAAAATTGGTGCCTCCATGCAAGCTTCTGGTATGTTTTCTCCTTATGTATTTTATTTCACCTCATGTATGTAACCCGAGTTTTATGTCATTTTGAATCCTCTTTGTGGCTTTGACGTTGCCGGCTAAATTGGTCAGAGATGAGGCAAACTGATTAAACGCCTACATGTATTACCCATGTAAAGTTTTCAAGATAAATTGAATTGGAAGTTCTTATGCACCTGATTGAATATTCAGATTTACATGCAATATCTTAATATTCAAAGGTGTTCAGATTGAGACGTTTTCATATTGAAAAGAACAACCAGATGTCGTATTGTCTTAGTGTAAAAAGCAATTACAATTGCAGGTGAAGCTGTTTATGTAGATGACATTCCATCACCACCAAACTGCCTATATGGAGCATTTATCTATAGTACAAGACCATTAGCAGGGGTAAAGGGTGTCCACTTTGGGTCCAATTCATTACCTGATGGAGTTACTGCCATTATTACTTTTAAAGATATCCCGAGCGGAGGGGCAAATGTAGGATCTAAGACCTTTTTTGCTCCCGAACCTTTGTTTGCAGATGATCTCGCCCGATATGCTGGTGACCGAATTGCTTTTGTGGTAAGCCCTTAGTTTCTAGAATCTTTCTGCTAGAGTAGGTTAGGCAAGATGATTGCTTATATACTTCTGCTAGAACAATTTAAACTTTTTCTTTTATGTTCAATGTTGTTGTCAAATAACTCAGGTTGCTGACAGTCAGAGGTCTGCAGATGTGGCTGCAAGCATGGCCATTGTTGAATATGACACTGAAAATATAGATTCTCCAATTTTAACCGTTGAGGAAGCTGTTCAGAAATCCAGTTTTTTCCAAGTCCCACCATTTTTTTATCCAAAACAAGTTGGTGATTTCTCAAAAGGAATGACTGAAGCTGACCACAAGATTCTCTCTGCTGAGGTACTTTTGATTTGTTCTTGAAATCTCACTTCCTGTGAGGTGTGACCATCTCATCTAAAAGTTTAAGGGACTAGGAAGAGTGGATTTTATTTACTTAATTATGTCTTCAATAGTTTCAAATTTATCAGTGATTGGTCCTGCTTATAATCTTTTGCAGACGAGACTTGGGTCTCAGTACTATTTTTATATGGAGACACAAACTGCTCTAGCAGTTCCTGATGAAGATAACTGTATGGTTGTCTATGCATCAAGTCAGTGCCCTGAATTCGCAGGTAGTGCAATTGCTAGTTGTCTTGGTGTCCCCGAGCATAACATCCGTGTCGTCACAAGAAGGGTTGGAGGTGGCTTTGGAGGCAAGGCAGTGAAAGCAATGATTGTGAGTATCTGCTACTTCTAATAGAGAGAAAATGAAGAAAACATTAATTTTCTGCTTGGATGAAGTTTTGGATCATTATTTGGTTCTTTGTCCCTGATATAATATAATAGGGTTAATTTGGGGGTCTTCACACAAAATAGCTCGTCAGAATTACTGTTTACTTTTTATAGCTGGTATTCATAGATTACATATTGATTATACACGATTATATACATGTTATAAATGGATTATACGTATATTATACATCCGCCGGCTATTTTTAGTTTAATCAGTTGATGTGATCATAGTAGTGCAGTGATATGTGGAAAACATGGCCAAAGTTCATACGCAGCTATCGATATGTTTAGATAGAACTAGTAGAAGGTGATACAAGTATCTTGTGCACATTCCAGTTCATATATCTTTTGATAAAGATGTTAAGTTCCCTTTTTCCATTTTCTGATTCTATTGCAGTGAACTCTCTTTAGAGGCTTTGCAGATTCCAACACTAAGCAAGCACAAAATGTCCCCACATTTTTTTTCTGATGTCTTCTTTAATAACATCTTTTATGTTTACCGATTATGTATACATTGATTAGCTTTTGAATTTTAATATTCAAATGATAGATATAAATGCATTGATCCAGATAAACTATGAAATGACAATGGAAGACATGAATAATCTTGAAATGAGTGCCTACCTTACCTTTCAAGACATCACATTCATTTCCCCTCCTCCCTTTATATTTCTCTCTTTCTGTTGCAACAGCATTTCTAGTTCAGTTGTGAAAATCTGTACATTGATATGTTAGGTTTCCACAGCTTGTGCACTTGCAGCGCTCAAGTTACAACGCCCTGTCAGGATGTACCTCAACCGAAAGACTGACATGATAATTGCAGGAGGGAGACACCCCATGAAAATAACATACAGTGTTGGATTTAAGTCGAATGGTAAAATCACCGCCTTACATCTTGATTTATTGGTAAATGCTGGGATCACTGAAGATATAAGCCCTGTGATACCTTCAAACTTTATCGGGGCTCTCAAAAAATATGATTGGGGTGCCTTGTCTTTTGATGTAAAAGTATGTAAGACGAACCTTACCAGCAAATCAGCTATGCGTGGCCCGGGGGAGGTGCAAGGATCTTATATTGCCGAAGCTATAATGGAACATGTAGCAAGTGTACTGTCTCTGGAGGTGGACTCCGTTAGAAACCAAAATGTTCATACCTTTGAAAGTCTAAAATTATTCTATGAGGATTGTGCAGGAGATATAGGTGATTATACTTTGCCAGGTATCATTGATAAGTTGGCGACATCCTCAAATTTTGTCCGAAGAACTGAGATGATAGAACAATATAACCAGAAAAATATATGGAAGAAAAGGGGAATTTCTCGAGTGCCACTTGTTTATGAATCTGTACAACGACCAACGCCTGGAAAAGTAAGCATTCTTTCGGACGGATCAGTAGTTGTAGAGGTTGGAGGTATTGAAATCGGCCAGGGTCTATGGACAAAGGTCAAGCAAATGACTGCCTATGGTCTTAGCTTAATTGAAAGTAGTTGGAGTGAAGAACTTGTGGAGAAAGTACGTGTCATACAAGCAGACACTTTAAGTTTAGTGCAAGGCGGGTTTACTGCTGGAAGCACTACATCTGAATCGAGCTGTGAAGCAGTCAGACTGTGCTGCAAAATATTAGTTGAAAGACTAACCCCTCTGAAGAAGAATTTGCAAGAACAAAATGGTTCGGTTGATTGGACTACACTGATTCACCAGGTTTTACTCTTTTGACTTTCTTATATTACAATTTTGTATGTTATAATCATTCACCGTCTCTTCACGAGGAACATTTCATGCAATGAAAGCTGATTCCATGTTTATGCCTTTAGACGTATTTCTTCTCAGGCCTATACCATGTCACTAATAAACACCTTGTTCACTAGATCGAACTATTCGAAATAGAATTCCAGTTTCTAAAGATGATTTCAAATTGAAGAAGTCAAGAGGACTACTTTGTTTATAGCTCCGCATCCATTTGTGTGAACTGAAGTCGAATAATATTGAGGTGTTCAAATTCTGATCCTTCCCTACCCCTCTCAGGCAAAATTTCAAGCGATAAACTTATCAGCAAACTCTTATTATGTGCCGGAATTCAGCTCCATGAAATATCTGAACTACGGTGCTGCTGTCAGCGAGGTAAACTTGTTTTTTCCCCACTCAATCTTGTAGCTCAATGTGGAAAGACTTATTGCTTCACCTCACCCTCAAGGATTACATTAATTCTCGATATCCTAATGATAACAAAACACTTCGCGGGATATTCCAATTTTGGAGCATTTAGCAACCATATGATCCAGCTGAAGCACCTTTTTAATGGAAACTAACAATACGATGTCGGTTTTGCAGGTGGAGATAGACATCCTGACAGGAGAAACAAAAATTTTGCAAACAGATATTATATATGACTGTGGACAGAGTTTGAACCCAGCTGTTGATATGGGACAGGTCTATCGAAAATTTGTCTCGATTTACTTCAAGTTTTAGCTTTTATAATGCTGATTTCCTTAAACAGTTACGAAGTATATGACGGTAGCTGTTATTCAATCGTCAATGATGTCGAATAGTGATTGTTTCCATCAAAAGTTCCTATCGATCACCTCCTTAAGAACAATTAATTTTCTTTCAGATCGAAGGGGCTTTTGTACAAGGGATTGGATTTTTTATGCTCGAAGAATATCTTACAAACACAGACGGATTGGTTGTTACAGATAGCACTTGGACATATAAGATCCCCACAATCGACACAATACCCAAAAGTTTCAATGTTCAAGTGCTAAACAGTGGACATCACGAGAAACGTGTTCTCTCGTCTAAAGGTACACTGTTCTTTCTTCATTCCATCACTCAGACAAGATCTCAAATATTTTCATACTGCTAGGATGACTTGTGAGTGAATTCTCATAGACATTTTCCATAAGGTTGAGTGGAAACTATTATTAAAATGAGTATACGTTGAGAACCGTTGATAATGAAAGTGTGGTGGAGAGCGTGTGTTGGTAGTGCATCGGAGTAGTAGATGAAGCACCACAACAAGGTTTATGATGGAGCAATACCGGTGACTCGACAGAGGAAGTTCCATAAGAAAACGATTTTGACTTGGTGGTCTTTCCTTCTTTAGTCTAATATGTTATATCCCCACAAAACTATTCTACAGAATCAAAGACATCACAAATGGTAGCTGCAACTCTACCAATACGTGCCTCGAGGGAACTGTCGCGGATTAGACTTATGAACTTTCATGTCTAAATATCTTAGCTAAGAGGAAAAAGTGAAACCATTAGTATAAGATGAGTTTGTGAAGCCATTTTCCATGATTTGTGATTCGATTATAACGACTTTTTGCAGCATCTGGTGAACCACCACTGCTTTTGGCATCCTCAGTTCATTGTGCAACAAGAGCAGCCATTAAAGCAGCACGAAAACAGCTTAAACTTTGGGGTAAGCTCGATGAGTCAGATACAGATTTCTATCTGGATGTCCCTGCAACATTGCCTGTAGTGAAGACACAGTGTGGCCTGAATTATGTGGAAAAATACTTGGAAACTTTGCTTGATCTGAAATCTAGCTAAATGCTTGATTTCTAGCGATTGCGAGACACGTTGTTGTCTGGATCTATGTTTATTCAGACTCTGCAAAAATATTGACGTACTCGTGTCAGATTCACTTTTGGAGGATCTGATATGGACCAATCAACATTTTTGAAGAGTACGAGTAACATAGACTAATAGGTTACTCATTTAGCTTGATAAAAGGACTTGCTTTGTTATGTTCCATCAAATAGCATAAACAAATTTTCTATTTTCATGTATACAAGCCTTATATTAAATCAACAAGTTTGCCCATTACAATTTTAAATTAATTAGTTAAGCTTCTAAAATTTCACACAAAATGAAATATTTGTTTTACAAAGTCAAAATACTGTTTGAATTATTTTCAAAATTATGTTACATTTCATTTAACAAAATACCTTAATATTTATTGCATATTTATTATCTATAACATTTTGAATACTAATCATGTTTTCAGTTCCATAGAGAGGAGTAAAGAAGGAAAAAAAAAAGTGGAGAAAAAGAAAAGAAAGAAAAGATTCCATATGATATGGCCAAAATTGAAGTTTGATTTGTAAATAATGATTCATTTAATTTGTTCCATATATAATATTAATTTGTTCCGTATTTTGTTTTACCAAATTTATACAAAAGATAATGAATCATTATTTGCACAACTAATTAATTAGTTAAGTTTCCAAAATTTCAATAAGAATGATATATTTGTTTTACGTAGTCAAAAAATTATTTAAATTATTTTCAAAGTTATTTTACATTTCATTTGACAAAATACCTTAATATATACTGCATATAATATATATGGCCGAAATTGAAGTTTAATTTGTAAATAATGATTTATTTAGTTTATTCCATATTTAGTTTTTATCAAATTTATACAAAATATCATGCGAGATTTGAATTTGATAATTTAGTTGTAATTTCCTTTTTCTATTTTTCTATATCCAGATCACTTTGATTGATTTTTCATTTAATTTTTTTCTTAAAAAAATTAAAAATATGTATATAAGTTCATATAAATGAAAATATAATTGAATGTACAAAAAGTATAAAGTGTGGATTAAATTTCTAAAATTATGCCATCGTAAAATTGGTAAGTATTATGTGGTACTCTTTCTTTCCAAATTTATATTTTATTTTTTCCTCTCAATATCTAAATTATGTAAATTTTGACTAACATTTTAAATTATTTTTTTCAATCATGTATTATTGACAATGAGAAGAACTACATTTATAGTATTTTTAGTATAATTCTTTAACATCTAAATTTCGTTTTAAAATATTATGTTAATCTAATTCAAGTTAATTTTGAAGAACAATCAAATTGACTTTCGATAAAAGAAAATATATCACATAAATTAAAATAGAAAACTATTATAACAAAGAATTGTGAATACTATAAATATGTGTAATCCAATAAATTTGAATGCATAATATAAAAATTCTCTTATATCTCAGATGAGTTTATTTAGATAACACTTAGTATTAACATGCTCAAATATTAATGTTTTGATCAAGTTTAGAGGAGATAATCCGATTATCTTAATCTTGCTATGATTAAGATAATATCAAATAAGAGTATATTATCTTCTCTGATTGAAAAGGAAAAAAAAATCATTTAATTGAATTATAAATTGATATACCTCTATTTATACTTACTATGTACTATGTTTGGTAACATATTATGCAATTTTTTTTTATAGAAGCCAAGCTCTTGCACTCTATAAATTAGAGCATAACAATTAATCTTAGTTAAAAATCATATTATTCCTTGGCAAAATCAGGTATTCTTTTAATATTCATTTTGAGTTGATTTGTGTTACACTTTCTTTTTTTACTTTCATTATATAACTTGAATGATTTTTATTGCATTTTGGAGACAAAAGGGAGAGGATGATATAATTAGGGATAAGTTTTAATTGTTTTATCTATTTTTCTATAGTTTGTTAGTATATAATAACTTTCATGATATAAATTGAATGATTTTATTGCATTTTGGAGACAAAAGGGAGAGAGTGATATAATAATTAGGGATAAGCTTTAATTGTTTTATCTATTTTTCTATAGTTTGTTAGTATATAATAAAATAATTTTTTTTCTTTATTATGACTCTCTCTCATTATTTATATCATATATCATATTAAATGAAAAAAGATATCATTTAATTTTTAAAAATATTTTGAGAAGAGTCAATTTGAAATACATACATATCTCATGATTTTCGATCACTTTATCCTATCTTATTTTAATTTTATCTTATTCAAATAATGAAAATTTAGGTAACGATGATGCAACAACGATCAATATGTTATATTTTTCTTGCAATGCTTGTTCTCTTGAGCCACAATGAGGTTCAAGGAAGAACCAAATCATCAAACCTTGAGGACATAGAACTTGAGAAGCAATTGAAGTTTTTAAATAAATCCGCAGTCAAAACAATAAAGGTATAAATTTTTTGTTGGTTTCTTGTATGTAAAGAAAAAAAACTCTACTATATTAGAATGGTAGGTTTTTTTCTAACAAAGTCTATATATATTTTGTAAACAGACAGATTATGGTGATATATATGATTGTGTAGATTTCTACAAGCAACCTGCATTTGATTATCGATTATTGCAAAGTCACACATTTCACCCCAAGGTTTGTCTCCACTCTCTACTCTTCACATCATTCACTTGAAGCCAAATTGCAATTATTTATATATTATACTTATATTAATTATTTTTATAAACAGATAAACTGACGCTATCTTTGAGTAGGGAAAATCATGATAACACGATAAATAATCGGCCTTCTGAAAAAGTTATCCTGATGGAACAGTTTCTATTCGAAAAACTACTAAAGATGATCTTATCAGACAAAAACGTATGCCACCTGGAGATGATGTGTCTTTGAGCACGTCATTATCATATGTAAGTGGTATAAGAATATTCCTAGCTATAATAACAAAATTACTTTCTCTATTCTATCACTTATCTTGTGTAATAATTTTCACCAGGGAAATAACTTTAGTAATAAAGTAATTTTTCCTTCCAAAGGGTACAAGGTAACTTTCTAAAATCAATTCCATTTCGTAATAAATAAATATTGAAATAGATATTAAATTTATTTGATTTCATTTTTTTTTATTTTTTTAGCTTGCAATTGTTGGAACTGAAAATAATCCAAGCACCAAATTTTTGGGAGCAGGAATGCAAACCGCTATTTATAATCCTCGTGTAGAAGATCAACAACATAGTGCATGTCGATTAAAAATTAAAAAAGGATCAGAAAATATACAAGTTGGATGGAGAGTAGTATAATCATAACTTTTTTTTTTTCTCGCAAATCTCTTTTATTATATATAGTGTTTAACATTTTTATTACAGGTGGATCCCACACTTTATGGAGATAATAAAACTAGGCTCTACACATATTTTCAAGTAAGTCGATTATATTTTTTTACTAATGTAATATATATTAGTATTAATCCAAAATATATGTTTTAGGCAGGTAAAATTCATTGTTTCAATACACAATGTCCTGGCTTTGTGATTATAAACAACGAAATTCCTTTAGATTATGTATATAAGCATGTGACAGAACGTGGAAGTGAAAATGGGTGGCAAGATTATATGCACATAGCAAGGGTAAGTTTAATTTATTATACCTTTTCTTATTTTCATGGTTATTTAATAAACGGAGAAGGGCCTAAAATATCCCTAAATTATAGGGAATGGAACAAAATAGCCTTTTCTATCTTTGGGCTTCAAAATACCTTTCCGTCCACCTAAATGGACCTATATTACTCTTTCATTTAATAGATTCTTTAACGGTAATAATTAATCCTTTCATTAATAATGTGACAGTCTTTAATTGGCTGAAATTTAAATTAAGAAAAAATATTTTGAAGCCCAAAGGTGGAAGAAGCGTATTTTTGTTCTGTTTCCCATACTTGAAGGATATTTTAGACCCATCTTAGTTTAATAAAATATCAAGAACCCTTTAAGTTTGAAACCCTTGCCAGTATAAAGCAAGAGATTTGTCTTCTGGGTCGAGCTCCCTTCTAATGTTTAATGTTTTTGGCAAACAGGACCTTGAAAGTAAAGACTGGTGGCTTGTGGTCTCAGCAAATCAAACGGTAGTTGGTTATTGGCCTAATCGTATTTTTAGTGAATTGAATGATTTTGCATCAACGGTTGAATGGGGAGGAGTGGTATATAGTCCTCCAGGTGTACTTGAACCTCCAATGGGTTCGAGTTTTTTTATAGTAAGGGACCTTAAGTATGACGCACATTGCACACGAATCAAGATAATAAATGATGATGGTCAAGTAACAGATCCAGGTGCTGTGACTATGTACAATAGCAATCCTGACCTATACAATGTTATTCATGTACCTAATCATTATCACTATGGTCATTTGCTTGTTTATGGAGGCCCCGGGGAAAGTTAGGACAAAGCTCAAATTTTACCTTATGTCGTTATCAACGATAAATAAGAGAAGTAGGTATTTCTTTGTCGATGTGTTTACGTGGAGCCACCTATTGCGGATATTAATTTGTTTCATGAAGACAACGGGAAGTAATCAGTGTCCTTGTTATCATTGATATTACGGAGAATCTCCCATTTAGTTTATTATATCCGATCTTGTACA
>JAJOOG010011476.1:0-21752 GCA_029582565.1 Solanum infundibuliforme
GGTGGCCTACAAACTGGCTCTTCCAATCGAGTCCAAGGTCCATCCTGTTTTTCACGTATCACTTCTCAAGAAGAAAATTGGCAATAGAGTGGTGGTGCAGACCACTTTGCCTACTACCGGTGAAGATGGCCAGTTTCTTGTTAAGCCTCTCCAAATATTGCAAAGGCAGATGGTTCGTACAGGTAGTGTGGCAGGGGTAAAGGTCTTGGTTCAATGGTCGAATCTTCCACCTGAAGAAGCAACTTGGGAGGACTATGCAGATTTGAAAGCCAAGTTTCCGGACTTCGACACCCATCCTTGAGGTCAAGGATGTTTTCCATGGGGCAAGGTGTAACAACTTCAGCTAACTTTCCAATAGCAGTTAGTAGTGGAAGGAGTATTAGTTAATATAGGAGATGCGGAAGGAGTGAATTGCAAATAATAAAGGGCCTGGATTAAAAGTAGCTAAATGAAGTTCAACGTCTGAGATTAGTCGAGAAGTTATCATATACACGTTGAGGGAAAGAGTGGAGACGTGAAAAGAAACTGGTATCCTACAATTCTCAACTTCTTCCTTGCCTCTTCTCTCTTCTTTTCAACTCCGTTCTAATCCTGTCTTCTTCTTCTTTCGTTTCAGATTCAGATCAAGGAACTTCATCTAGGCTATATTTATTTAGTTCTGTAATTTAGCTCAGTGTGTTGTTAGATTGTTAGTTTCAATTTCAGATAATCGAAAATTGTTCCACAAACATTGACTATGTTCTAGTTTAGTTACTTTTCTATTGAATTTCGAGTTAAATTCATAACAAATTCTTATAGAATTGTGCCATCCAGTTGGACTTTTCCTAACAACAACTCATTCATTGAACTGATCAAGAATTTTCTTGCAATAACAAAACATTATATACTGTTGGTAAAGATCGTATGTTCTCTATGATTATTCATAGAAGATAATTCTGATACTTAACGCTATTTGGACTGCTTTGGTTTGTGTTTCAGAATTCGCAAAAAGAACTTACAAATCATAATACTTATTTCAATATTTGACCCATATAGGGATGTCAGTATCGACTTGGTGACTTTAGGATGCGAGTGGGCAAAGCTGTTCCAATAAACTCTGAGAACTTGAGAGGAATAATTATGGAGGTATGAAATACTTTTAAATATTTATTCTCAGTTGAATGCTTGTTATGTTGCTAAGTCTTTTTTGAAACATTGATATATTATGCTCTTTTATGCTTTTTATGTTGAATGAATAGAAATTCATTTATTTCGCTATACCTAAAAACATAATTATAACGTTTGTCCTTTTTAATGCTAAAATATTGTCACATAAACATATTTTTACTTGAGACATTGATGGGACTAGGTGAAGGACATTGCTTCCAGCTTATTTTCACCTTAAAAGAAGAATAGATGGAAAAAACGAAGGTATGATGGGATGGATAAGAATTAAGTCAATATTTGTAGATATTTGTGGGCAATTTGATTGGCAGGTCCAATCGATTCATAGCCTCTCGATTACACCCTCATTCATGCAAGGATTGGTGATTAAGGCTCCATACTGAGTTTTATGAAATATCTTAGAACAAGTTATAACTTTCTAGTACTCTTCTCCACATTGTCATTGCATTGCAATAGTACAACATAGATTTTAAGCAATTTCTATTATGAGCATGTTGGCCTCACATGATGTTTATTTCTTTTATAGATGGAGTATCTACCGATTTCCTCATGGAAAACATCACACTAGATTATGGATGAATTCTTCGACATATGGAAGGAAGCTCTTGGGAAAAGATCATTACCAGGTCATTTTGTGCACATTGAACCAAATTTTGCAGAGTATGGCCTCTCTGATCAGTACACTTCACAACACACAGCTGTACAATATGATAGCATCATAACTCAAATGGTAGAAACTGCTATATTATCACATGGAGTTAGAAATTAGAATGTTTTGTTAATATTATATTCAGAAATTAATTAGGAATATGCACACAAAACATGATGTCGTTACACAACTACTTTCTTATGTACTTACAACTAAAATCAGAATTCCAATAGTAAGCAAGCTTAGAGATTCTATGATTTTATAACAGTGTAATTCCTTCTCTTTTAAGTGGGTGATATAAAAGTTAAATTTTTGCTTTTGTCTGAAAAGTTGTACTTAAAATGATATCTAAACTTCTAAGTCTATGCAAGATAAGTAGGGATTGAACTTTGGAGAGTCAAGCTTTCTTGCTAAATATGGTATATATTTACCTTAAAAAAATGGACCACCTGACACTAATGAAAATTAAGGAGAAATAAGAGCAAGTCAATATACATGCTAAAAAGATTTTGGTTAAGCTACGATGGAGACATTCAAATTAAAAAAGGAGATTTCAAGCTTATATAAAATTTTAAAATTCCAAGTAACATGTTTCAACTTTCTGTCACGGCTCAAAACTGGATGTGGTGATACTTGTCTTATCCAATCAAGAAAAGTTGGCCGAAAACTCAAATAATAACGATAGATGTAGAAGTAAAACAACAATAAAGGTCTAACACCATATAATAATGCAGAAACTCATAATTAACTTAAACAAACCCCCAAAACCTGGTTGTCACGTATCCAAGTCTCTAATGTATTACATTAGAAATTAAGAAAAATGCAAGTCTCAATGTCATTGTTTCTAGAGAACAAACACATAAATAAGTAATAAGAGGGCCTATTGAGATGACAAGCAACTAACTCTTAAGTCTCCACAGTAAAGCCTCAGATGAAGTATAGAGGAAGGATAATCACGAAGCCTAGGGCTCGTAACCTAAATAAGTGTAGAAGCAAAGAGTGAGTACCAAATAGCATAGTACTCAGCAAGCAAACCTCTAAACACGAAGTAAAGTAATATAGAATATGGATACTCCTAACATTCCCCTTAAACCTTCACAACTACAACCTACCAAAAATCAACCCAACCTAACAGTTCACAATTCAGATAGCATATAACTCAATCACCACTCTTCAACAGTTATATATCATCTTTATCATTCACAAGTTCAAGGAAAAGCACTCACAAGTTCATAGATAGTAATGATGTGCAATGCAATGAAATGAAATACCAAGTAAGATGATGTAAGTATGTTCTAACGATACAAACCTTTTGTTTTTCGATTGAGGACCCATTGGGGGATTTTCAGTCCATGCATTTGTCACGGCGTGCGACACGTCCCTTGAATTGGTACATCCCTTTTTGTTCCATATTCTTCCTCGGATCACATAAAACTTACAATAATCAGTGCCTCAAAACCAATGCAAATATGTATGTCCAAATGCTCAAGGAAAGAGGTATATACAAATTCCACCAATCAATCATAGATAATCATGACATTTCATCAATATGAGATCATATATTCATTCGAATCATCCACAGCACATCACACATCAATATATATCATCAAGTTGCCTTTTTATTTCCCCGTTTTCGTCAAGTGAATCATTAAATATGAAAAAGTTAAACCTATCATCAAATTTCATTACTCCCCAACACATGCAATAAGGAAATATGAAATTCTATATACTTAATAAAGATTAAGAAGTTTACTTGCCTCAATAAATCAAACAATCACTTCAGAACTTGAGCTTTCTCTTTTTATTAGGTCTCCAAATTAATGCAATCTATTCAAATAAGTAATCACAATAAGAAATTGAATGTCACTACACTCATAGAAAGACTTTTTGAAAATAGGGCTAATCGACCCAAAAGACCCAGTTCCTAAAATGAGGTTTAAATAAGGAAATTATACAAAATTGTGTCACCCAAAGAATTTGGAAACCACCGATGAAAACCATTTAGAAAATAGAGTTGAATCAAGCCTTTAATCATCAATTTATGCAAGACCTTAAACCTTTTAAAAAACCTTCGAAGTTGGGATAAAAACTCAAGTTTATTTATCAAAATAATGAATTAATTAATGGGTAAAGGCATTAGGGAGTTAAAAATTATTGCCCAGTTGATATATCTTGAAAAACCCTTTTGAAATAAATAAAACTGATTTGTGAAATGGGGTTGGAACCCCAATTTTGAGGAAATATTTTACCAAGTTAAATTTACTCAACGTGATCGCAATGACCAAAGATTTATGATTGCAATGAGTTAAAATGGTCAACTAATTTAAATTGACCATTGTGATCGCAATTGGCTTCACGCGATCGCGATGACAGATAATCAAGCCTACGTGATCGCGGCAGGATTCATGTGATCGTGATGTACTCATAAAAGACTCCACATGATCGTGAGAGATAATCACGTGATCACGATGCACAAATTACATTTGACCAATTACAAAAATCAGTAATCTACATAGGGTACAAAAATTTCTGAATGGACCCTCAAAATTAGTTTAGAACCCGAGTACACAAATCAGATACACTACCCAACTAGACTTGATATTTCTAACAAATATTTCTGAAGCATGGAGGCATGAAAAATAGTATGCACAACTGACAAGCTATGTGGCAAGTCCAATTTATAGGCCACCTCTCCAATCCTCCCAAAAATCTCAAAAGGACCAATGAATCTAGGGTTAAGTTTTCTCTTCTTCCTAAACCTCATCGCACCCTTCATGGGTGACACTCTAAGACAAACATGGTCGTCCTCCATAAACTCTTTGTCTCGAACACTCCTATCAACATAACTCTTCTGCTGACTCTTAGTCATCAACTCCCTACCCTAAATCATACAGACCTACTCCATGGAATCTCTAAGAAAGTCTATATCCAAAAAGTCCATCTCAATTGTATCAAACCAATCGATCATAGATTTACACTTCCTACTATACAACACCTCAAATGGGGCCATCTAAATACTAGAGTGATAATTCTCATTGTAGAAAAACTCCGCTAAAGGAAAGTGTTGATCTTAATGAGAACCAAAGTCAATCACATACGCTCTAAACATGTCCTTCAATACCTGAATCATCCGCTCGGACTGTATGTCCGTCTGATGGTGAAAACCTGTATTCATGTCTAACCGAGTACCAAACCCATACTATAAGGCTCACCAAAACTGAGAAGTGAGTATCACACCTTGGTCGGATCAATAAAAATGGGTACTCCATGAAGCTGAATTATCTAACTGATGTATAGTCGAGCCAACTTCTCTATCGTGTACTTCACCTGAATTTTAATGAAATGGACGGACTTGGTCAACCTATCAACAACCACCCAAATAGAATCATAACCTCCCACTTTGGTAGGCAAACCCACAACAATGTCCATGGTGATACATTCCCCCTTCCAAGTAGGAATAGACATTCTCTAAGATACAAATCTTAGCTAATGATTCTCATACTAGACTTGTTGGAAAGTCAGACACCTAGACACAAACTCAAAAATGTCCCTCTTTATACCACACCACCATCAATGCTAACTCAGATACTCATACAGCTTGGTCGCTCCCGGATGAATAAAGTATCTAGATTAATGAGTCTCCTCCATGATCAGTCTCATCAACTCGCCTACCTTGGGGACACAAATCCTACCTCCGATCCTCAACACTCCATCAAAATCAAGCAACACCTCCTTGGTTTCACCCCTCCACGCCTTGCCTTAAATAATACATAACTTCTCATTATCAAACGGTCTCTCACTGATCTGATCAACCAAAGAATATTAGGCCTCAACATATGCAATCACACAACCACTCTCCTCATAAATCTGCAACCAGACAAGACTGTTTACTAATCCTTGAACATATCTAGCCAATGGTATCTCCTCAACACTAAGCGCGGCAATACTCCCCGTGCAAAGAGTCTTTCTACTTAGAGCATCCATCACCACATTGTATTCCCTAGATGATATACGATAGTCATATCATAGTCCTTTAGCAACTCGAGTCATCTATGTTATCTCAAGTTCACATTCCTCTGATTGAAGATGTACTGAAGACTCCAATGATCAGTGAACATTTCAGAATGCACCCCATACAAATAGTGACACCATAAATTAAGCACAAAGTCAATGACCTCTAACTCCAAATAATGTGTAAGGTAGTTTTTCTCAAGGGTCTTCAACTGCCTAGAAGCATAAGAAATTACCTTCCCTTTCTACATAACAACACTACCCAAATCGATCACTGAAGCATCACAATAGAGAGTAAAGTCCACACCCTCCTCGGGTCGAGTCAACGCAAGAGCCGAAGTCAACAAAATCTTGAGCATTTTAAAGCTCTCCTCACACTCATCAGACCACTAAGAACCTAGACTTTGTCGAGCCATTCTAGTCAATGGGGCTGTAATAGTGGAGAAACTCTGAATAAATCGGGTTGGGAGAAGTAGGTCTCGTCCAGCCTCTTAATACCTCATTTTTTGCCGTATCTACTGTAATACCCTCATTGACTCCACATTTCCTAAGAATTCCATAGAATTAAGCCAGAACTCACACTTTGAGAACTTAGCATACAATTTTTGTTCCCTCAACCGCTGAAGTACAATGGTCAAGTATCAAACATGATCCTCCTCAGTCTTGGAGTACACCAATATTTCTTAAAGAAAGCAATAACAAATGAATCCAAGGATGGAACACCTCGTTCATCAACTTCATGAATATTGCAGGGGTGTTAGTCAATCCAAATGATATCAGTGGAAACTCATAATGACCATATCAAGTCTAAAAAGTTGTCTTAGGTACATTTGATACTTTAATCTTCAACTGAAGGTAACCAGACCTCAAATCTATCTTAGAGAACAACATTTCTCCCTAAATTTGATCAAATAAGACATCAATTTATGGGAGAGGATACCTGTTATTCACCATTACCTTGTACAAATTTCTGTATCTAATACACATCCTCATAGTGTTGTCCTTTTTCTTCACAAACAATATTGTGACCCTGAAGGTGACACACTAGGAGGAATAAGCTCCTTACTCAACAAGTCCTGTAACATATGATAGGGAGGAGTAGAAATGGGCTTAGTGCCCAGCTCCGAGTCACTAGCAAAATTGATATCCCTATCAAGAGGAACATCTGGAAGATTAGAAGGGAACACATCTGGAAACTCCTGCACGACAAGAATGGTTTCTATGGGAGGTGATTAAACACTAGTGTCCTAAATGAAGGTTAGGTAGGAAAAGCACCATCTATCTACCAATCTATGAGCAAGGATAAAAGAAACAACCCTGGTAGGGTAAGAACTAGAACCCTTCCACTCAAGCCTCAGAACACAAGGCAAGACTAAGGTTAGAGTCTTAACCCACAGTTAAGAATAACATAATAATGAGATAGTCAATCCATACACAAGTAGACATCAAAATCAACCATACCCAGAATGATCAAGTCTGTTCAAGTGTCATGCCCCGACAAAGTAACAAGACGTGATTGATAGACTCGACCACCACTAAGGGCTCACCCACACATGTAGAAACTTGACCATGCACAAACATATTATCACACATCATATCAAACCCAGCTGCAAAATTTGCAAAAGACACATATGAGAAAGTAGGCCCTGGATCAAACAATAAAGATGCAGATCGATAGAAAACTAGGACAATACCTGTAATAACTACATCAAAAGCCTCAGCCTCGGGTCTCCCTATAATTCATCACACTGACCTCATCTACCACATCCAGTATGGGTGGTAACTGTACCCCCACTCTATTTTTTTCGTAGCATCACTACTAGAAGTCCTACCGCCGCTGCCAGACTGAACTCTACCCTAGTCTCTGTCATGTGGTCTTGGTGACCTGGTCTGGACTGAAGGACTGGTCCTTCTCGACCCCTCTACATAGGACACTTCCAAATCATGTGATCGGGATCTACATAACTAAAGCAAAATCTCTTACTCTTAGATTGTTTTGATGATCTTGAAGGACCATTAGAACTACCTCACCTCACAGATTGCTATTGTGAATAACATGAATCATGACTTGTGTTGTGAGAACACTAAGTTCCCTGACCACCTCAGATGCCAGCATAGAAGCATGAACTGGTCCCTAATGCCGGAAGGAGCCACTCCCTCTATAGAATCCCCTACCTTTAGATGAGGCACTAGAAAATTGACAAGATGAATGGGCCCTGTTAGAGCCTGTTTTGATTGGCTTGATATAGTACTTTTTAAGTCAAAAAATAAAAAGTCAAACGTAAATGACTTTTAAGTTAAAAAGTAAAAAGCAGGGGGAATCCACTTTTGATTTTTAACTTTTTTAAAGTCATTTTATCTTATTTTTAACCTGACAAACATTTCCAAAAACTAAAATTGACTTAAAGTAAGTTTTCCCAACTTTTAAGCCAATCTAAACAGGCTCTTAGGGTCACTAAAGCCCTCTCTCTCTCCATCAACTCCACCTTCTTGGCGGTTCTCACAATAGATTTGAAGGAAGTCCTATCATGGGTTGATCTAAACACAGCCAAGCGGATGGAATATGTCAACCCCCTCACAAATATGTGAACTCTCTATGCCTTCTTAGGGATTATAGATAGGGCATGCCTAGATAGATGATAGAAGTAAGACATATAGTTAGTAATAGTGAGGCTACCCTGCGTCAAACTCTTAAATCCTAGGCGACTGTCTTCTGTCACGCACAAATGAATGAAGCGGTCATAAAAAGCACTAGCAAATATCTCCCAAGTCACTGGTGGAGATCCAATTGGCAAGGACCCACAATAAACCCTATACCACTCTCTCACTTGCCCACAGAACTAGAGAGTAGCATACCAGACTCCATGTGACTCAGCTAACCCCACAATCTCAAGGAACTCTTACCAAGTGGTGAAGAACTCATGTGCATCTCTCTTTCAACCCTGAAACTATGATGGATCCATCTTCGAAACCTCTCATACATGTGGTGCTCATCTTCTGTCAAAACAACTAAGGTACCACCTTGACCCTAACTGTCGATGCCAGGACAACCTCAACCACGGGACCAACTGGTGGTTGACCCACTGGATCTTGAGTCATTAAAACTTTATGCTTCTTTGGGTATGAGCCTCCACTCTAGTATGTGAACCCGTGGTATCACTGGCGTACCACCACGATGAGTAAAGCTCTCGAGCACACCAACATGCTTAATGAGGTATTCTGAAGAAATGGTGTGCTAGCATACTATGGAGGAATCTGGTCCTCTCTTTCATTAACCTCTGGCTTGGGAGAGACCTTTGTGTGAAAGCCTCTTTGTGGTGCCACTTCATGGGCATGACCTCTAGCTGGTGTCACTCCATGAACACAACCTCTAGCTCAGGCTCGACCCCAACCCCAAGCTGGGGTCTCAATAACTAGCTCAGGCACTACCTTTCAGATGAGTTTGGAATTTTGACTCATTATTAAATGAATTAGTCTCCTCAATGCCTATTTTATGATCATAACTGATGTTTAATGTGTTTATATGCAGCAATGAAGGCTTAAGAACAAGGCAAGGACATTACAATGCAAAAAGGAGCAAAAAAGTTGGAAAAGCCGAAGAAAAGAGAAGTTGGAGCTCACAAAATCCACTTGGCGACTCGCTGAATGAGCTTCCAGCTCGCCAAACCTTCTAGCAAAGTAGCTCATATATCAAGCCAATTTGGCAATTGAAAATACACTTCAGCGACGTGTCGATTGGAACAGTGACAACGACTTAGCTCGCTAAATCTTCTAGGACTATTGGACGCATAACTATAGACAAAAGGAGAGAAGGTGTGTATTTCAGTAGACCGTTGAGTCGTTCGCCGATCCCGACTAATGTTGTCAATTAATCTTCGTGCTCATATTTTTGGGAAATCTTTGGAGACGTATAAATTCATTTTTTGAAAAGTGAAAAGTAGTTGACAAAGAATGTATTACCCAGTTTTTAGAGCTTTTTACATTTTTCTACATTATTGAATACTCTTGGAGAGGTTTTGAGATTTTAGGATTCTAGTCTTAATTTTGGCATTGAACATTGCATATTGTTAACAATTCATATGGGTAATCTTTTTGGTAACGATTTCTTGCTTTTTGCTATGTTTGGCTAAAACCCCTTCCCTTAGGGGTGTGATTATGTAATTGAATAAATAAATTAGCTTATGGGTATTGTTAATTGCTGAATTTAATGTTGTTTTGAAATGGGTTCAATTGTTTATTCATGTTTCATTAATGAACTAAAGTTACAAATTCATTTCTAGCTTAGCTCTCTATGCTTGCTTGAGAAAGATGCTTAGAGTAAAATGACTGATTGATAGTTATGTTGATTTATTTATTTACAACCCAGCTTGAGAAAGTGGGTTTAATTAAGGAATTTGGTTGCTTTGTATTGTTAACCTTGTCAAGGTTCAGAAGAACTTGCTTGAAACATGATAGTTGATTGAGAAATGGCTATCGTAATTACAATATATGCTACCCATTGAGATTCAACAACTTAAAGCAAATAATAATTACCCATTCGGAGAAATTCGTATTCGATTGCTCTCACTACTAAGGTCCTCTGTCTAATCATTTAAATCCTCTGTTAATTATTTTTGTTTGTAAGTTGTTACTAAATTCCCCCTTTTGATATTGATAATTGAAACTCTTGATTTTTTTATGTTGCGTAGACTTTTTCTTCTACAAAAGATTACACATCTTTAATTCTGTACCACCTCGTAGCCTAAGGAAAGAACCTACACATTTTCTAGAACCAGCAGTATCACTCACGAGGGCAAACCACGCCCCGTGGTTGGACACATGCCTCGTTGGTGGGCCTCGTGGATGGACACCATGGGGAAGACTGCCTAAGGTAGAACCACGGCCAAGACCCACGCCCTGTGGATGGGTCCACGATCCATGGTTTGCGCTCCGTAGGTCCATGGTTTAAAAACCAAGTCCCAGACCATGAACCACGATTGACTAGGGTGGACCGTATCTCTATCCATGATCCGTCAGTTGTGGTGTCGTGGTTCATGGGTTGGGCGGTTATTTTAGGGACTTAAGGGTCTTTTCCGATTTTAATTAAATTGAAGTTGTGTTGTTTTGACTACGTCTAGACCACCTATGTAAGACGTTTTACCCCCAAATTAGACCCATTTAGTTCATTCTCTCAAATCCCAAAAGAAAACCCAAAACCCCTCTCAAATATTCGCTCTCTAGAAGTTGGAAGATGAAGGAAGAAGTGGAAGCTAGGTCAATATCAAATCTCCAATCTTCAAGCTTTTGTGGGAAATTGGATTAAGGTATGATAGCTCTTAATCAATGGACATTTTCCATCCATGGAGTGCCCTAGAATTTCCTCAATTTGATGAAGAATTCCCCAATGTAGCTAGGGTTTCTTCCAATGTTGAGGAATACGTTTATCATGGATCCAATTGAGTGGATTGTGATTGTTTATGATCGAATTAGTATAATTACATGTTATTAGATTGAATTTACATGTATCCATGCATATTTCATGATTATACCCTAGAATTGATATATTTGGGTTGTTTTAATGAAGGGAAACTTTGTGGGTTTAGGCTTGTCCTTATAGAATTGATGAATTTTATTAGAATTGCTTTATAATGAAGCTTAGAGGATGATCATGAGATCTAGGGCTTTGAGAGTAAAGCTTATGATTTGAATTGTTTGTAATTGATGTTATTGTATAGGAAGGTATACTTCTTTTGTAAATCGCCTAATTATGAATGTATGAATGTGAAAGGTTTACTCATATGAATGATTCTAGGTTTGAAAGGATTTCTCACCTAAAATGAATCTAAACTAAAAGGTTATGTAATTAATGAGGCTAGAGGCGATTACCCTTGACCTACATATGTAAGGATATGAGGTGATTCCCGTACTCCTTGGAATTGAACAAGAGGTGAGTCCCCACATTCTTATTATGATGAATAGATATAGAGTCGAGTACCCGCATTATATGATGAATGGTGTGGAGGCGAGTACCCATATCATATGATAAGGTTGTGGAGGCGAGTACCCGCAATCTAAAACTAAGTAAGGTAAGAGGCGAATACCCAGTAGCCTTTATAAGCTAGGCAAAGAGGCGAATCCCCATGTCTTAAAAATTAAGTATGGATAAGGATACTAAGATGTAAAGAATGAATAATGTAGATTTTTTCTAGAGATGCCTTCCATGAGGTAAGTTGACTAAGAGGAGATGACCCAAGTCATTAGTAAGGATGAGTAAGGTTACTTGAGAAGTATTCCTTTCGTATTATGATATTGTTTTATATGCATTGATTATGCTTTGGTTTGTATTGACTAACCATGATTCTTATGTTGTTTATGCTAGCTATCATATTTAGTACTTGATTGCACTAACACATACTTTACCGATATTCATATGAAATGTAGGGTCCGGTGACTTAGATTCACACACTTGTGGCTAGCTTCGTTGTTGATCAAGGAAGTGAACATTTGGTGATTCCTCATTGTGTCTGTGGATGTGATCACCCTTTTCTATCATGTCTTGCCCTTATGTTTTGGACTGTTGTATAGGGTACGTCCCAAGACTAATTTCATTTTGTTCTAGATGGTTTGAGACAATGTTTTTAGACTTCCGTTTGCTTTTATAAAAGACTTTGATTGTACTGAATTTTTTTTAATTCCCACTTATTTCTATTACTTTATGTTATGATATGCTTAGTAGGCTTGTATGAGACCTCTCGGAGTCTTATACACCTTGTTACATCTAAGGGGTACCCCTGGGTCGTGACAAACTTGGTAATCAGAGCACAAGGTGTAGAATGGTTCTAGGATTTCTCAAACCACATCAAGTAGAGTCTTGTTCATAAGTGTAAAGCAACCCACATATATGAATGAGAGGCTACTAGATGTTTCGGAAACTTCACTACTTGATTTATTTAAGTCGTGCCATGGAGGTTAACTCTATGAAGACTTTATCCTAATCCTTACCTGATGGTTTTCAGGATATGAATAACAGAAGAGCTAATGCTAGAAGGATTAAGGGAGAGAATACGAATCAAGAGGCTCCTCCCCAAGCTCCTCCTCAAGCTCCAATTGATCCTTTGACTGACAATGTAACCAATGCGGAGTTTAGGTCAGCTTTTCAAGAGTTGGCTCAAGCCATGATGGACCAAGCCAATAGAGAGGTGGTTGCCCCCGTGAACCCAAGTATGAGTACGACGGAGGCAAGAGTGAGGGACTTTACAAGGATGAACCCTCCCAAATTTCATGGCTCCAAACTAGAGGAAAATCCTCAAGAATTTATCGATGAGGTCTATAAGATACTTGTTATTATGGGAGTTACATTGGTAGAGAAAGCAGAGTTAGCCGCTTACCAAGTCGAAGGGGTTGGTCAGATTTGGTTTAATCATTGGAAGAGGAAAGGCCGGAAAGAGCGGGTCCCATAGAATGGCAAAGGTTCAAATTGCTTTTCTTGATAGATTTTTCCCTCTAGAGATGAGAGAGGCCAAGGTACTTGAGTTCATCAACCTTAGGCAAGGGAACATGAGTGTGAGGGAGTATGCTTTGAGTTTCACTCAACTATCTAAATATGCTCCTTCCATAATGGCGGATCGTAGGACCAAGATGATTAGTTAGTGTCGGGAGTTTCCGACTTGGTTGTCAAAGAATGTCGCATCGCTCTGCTTATGCATGACATGGACATTTCTTGTCTTATGGTGCATGCCCAACAAATTGATGAAGAAAAGCTTAAGGAAAGGTCTAGGGAAGCAAAGAGGGAAAGAACGGACGATGGTAACTACTCACATTCTAGGTCCGGTGGACGGGGTCATTTAAGGTTTCGACAAAAGTTCTCCGGGAAAAGTTCTTCTAATGCTCCTCCAAGGTCTAACAATGAAAGGGTGTCTAACCCCAAACCTCAAGGAGATGGTAATAAGTCCATGATTCCTACTTGTGCCAAATGTGGGAGAAACCATGAAGGGATGTGTCTAGCAGGTTCCGATTCTTGCTTTGGGTGTGGTAAGATAAATCACAAGATAAGGAATTGTCCTTAGGTTTCTAAGAATGAGGGAGATAATCTCCGTAGGGCTCAACCAACCCCTCATCCGGTCCAAGTGGTTCGGGTGCACATGCTCCTAACCAAAACCAATTCTATGCTCTCCAAAATAGAGGTGATCAAGAGAACTCCCCCGATGTGGTGACCGGTATGTTAAAAGTGTTCCAATTAGATGTGTATGCTTTGTTAGATCATGGTGCTACTTTTTCCTTTGTGACACCTTATGTGGCCATGAGCTTTGATGTGCTCCCCGAAGTGTTGTTAGAACCTTTTTCTGTTTCTACCTGTGTTGGCTGAAAGGGTATATAGAAGATGTCCCATTTCTTTGTCCCATTGAGTTACTCTTGTTGACTTGGTAGAACTTTATATGTTAGACTTTGACGTCATACTTTGGATTGATTGGTTGCATTCATGTTATGCTTCGATTGATTGTAGAACTCAGCTAGTAAAATTCTACTTTCCAAATGAGCCTAGGCTAGAGTGGAAGGGGGGGGGGATTCTTTGCCTAAGAGTCGGGTGGTTTCTTTTCAAAAGATAGAAAGATGATTTCTAAGGGTTGTATCTATCATATAGTTAGGGCGAGGGATATGGATTTCGAAGTCCCTAGTCTTGAGTCGGTCCCCATTGTAATGAGTTTCCAGATGTATTTCCCGATGATTTGCCCGATATTCCTCCCAAAAGGGAAATAGACTTCGGTATTGACCTTCTCTCGGATACTCAACCTATCTCTATTCCTCCTTATAGAATGACTCTAGTTGAACTTAAGGAGTTGAAAGAACAATTGAACGATCTATTGGATAAAGGTTTTATTGGACTTAGTATCTCTCTGTGGGGTGCTCCGTTGTTATTTGTTAAGAAAAAGGATGGTTCACTCTGAATGTGTATTGACTATCGACAATTGAACTAGGTGACCATAAATAACAAATATCCTCTCCCTAGGATTGATGATTTGTTTGATCAACTTCAAGGTGCAAGTTATTTCTCTAAAATTGATCTCCGATCAGGTTTTCACCAATTGAGGTAGAAAGACGAAGATATTCCAAAAATAACTTTTCGAACCAGATATAGTCACTATTTGTTTTTAGTAATGTCATTTGGTATGACTAACGCTTGGGCGGTATTTATGGACTTGATGAATCGAGTGTTTAGACAATATCTTGACATGTTTGTGATCGTGTTTATCGATGATATTTTAAACTACTCAAGAAGTGAGAATGAGCATATTGATCATTTGAGGATCGTATTGCAAATCCTAAAGGACCAACAACTCTTTGCAAAGTTTAGTAAATGTGAATTTTGGCTAATGTATGTAGCTTCCTTGGTCATATTGTGTCTAATAAAGGTATTGAGGTGGATCCTAAGAAGACGAATGCAGTCAAGAGTTGGCCTAGACCTCTATCACCTTCAAATATTAGAAGCTTTTTGGGTTTGGCCTGTTATTATAGAAGGTTTGTTGAGGGATTTTCCTCCATTATCTCTGCTTTGACGGCTTTGACTCAGAATAAGTCTATGTTGAATGATCGGAAGCGTGTGAGAAAAATTTCCAAGAGTTGAAGGATAGACTCACTTCTGCTCCGGTGTTGACCTTACCCGAAGGGATGGATGGGTTTGTGGTTTATTATGATGCCTTGAGAATCAGGCTAGGGTGTGTCCTAATGCAAAATGGGAAAGTTATTTCCTATGCCTTAAGGCAACTTAAGGTACATGAGAAGAACTATCCTACTCACGACCTTAAATTAGCGGCGGTCGTATTTGCTCTAAAGATATGCAGACAATTTGTATGGAGTGCATGTTGATCTTTTTACCGATCACAAGAGCTTGCAATATGTGGTTAGTCAAAAAGACTTGAATCTTCGCCAAAGAAGGTGGCTTGAGTTATTGACAGATTATGATATGAGTGTCATTTATCACCCCGGCAAAGCTAATGTAGTAGTAGATGTTCTTAGTAGGTTGTCCATAGGTAGCGTGGCTCACATTGATGATGATAAGAAGGAATTGGTACGAGATGTACATAGATTGGCCCGTTAGGGTGTTCGACTAGTAGGCTCTACCAAGGGTAGTGTCATGGTTCATAATGGCTCTGAATCGTCTCTTGTGAGTGATGTGAAAGCTAAGCAATGTCTAGATCTGATTTTGGTAGAATCGAAAGAGGTGGTGCTCAAGAAGCCTGTTGATGCTTTCTCCCAAGGGGGAGATGGGTACTTAGATACCAAGGTCGGTTATGTGTTCCAAATGTTGATGACTTAAGGGAATAAATTTTGGCAGAGGCCCATAGTTCTTGGTATTCTATTCACCCAGGAGCAACCAAGATGTACCGCGACTTGCGGGAAATCTATTGGTGGATGGGATGAAGAACGATATTGCAGGATTTATGGTTAAGTGTCCAAATTGCCAACAAGTAAAGGTTGAGCACCAAAAATTGGGAGGTTTATCCCAAGATATCAGTATTCCCACCTGGAAGTGGGAGGATATTAATATGGATTTCATAGTAGGGTTGCCATGTACCCGGCACCAATATGATTTTATTAGGGTTATAGTAGAACGAATGACGAAATCGGCCCATTTCATTCCCGTCAAGGTTTCTTATGCGGCGGAAGACTATGCCAAGTTGTATTTGAGGGAAATGGTAAAATTGCATGGTGTGCCATTGTCCACTATTTCGAATAGGGGTACTCAGTTTACTTCTTAGTTTAGGAAGTCATTCCAAAAGGGTCTTGGCACAAAAGTGAAGCTTAGCACAACTTTTCACCCACAAGACGATGGGCAAGCGGAGCAAATGATCCAAACTTTAGAGGATATGTTGAGAGTATGTGTCATGATGAGTCCACAAATTGGACTCATTTAGGGCTATATTTTAATGAAATTGTGTCCTCAAATGCTTATTTTATCTCGATATTTGATGAAAACCTTTAAGTTTCAGGTATTTGAAGTCTGAGGGAAAGCATGGAAACGATCGAGCAAAAAGGAGCAAAGAACGAAGAAAGGAAGATCCTCGAATAGTCGAACCCATTCGGTGAGTCGCCAATAGATCACATTTCCGCCTTTTGTTTCAGTGTGCTGATCCCTCAAGGAAAAGAGCAAATCAACGGTGAAAAGAAGCAGTCGACGTATCACCGAGTAACTCCACGAAGAAGTGTTACATCGCCCAATGAGCCAAGACATGAAGATGTTGAAGGCAACTGATGAAAGGCGACAAAGTAGACCAAAGGGCGGATCGCCGAGTGCATCGGCTATCCCGACTAACATCGCCAAAAGATCCTTCGGAGCGGTTTTTCAGAAAACTATAAATACTAGTTCAGTTTTTATTCTTAGCAGTGAATACTACCATGTTTTACCTAGTTTTGAGATTATTAACTTTTAGAGAGAGTCTTTGAGACATTCTCCCTATGTTTTGGAGACAGTTTTGAAGAACTTGGAGCTTTCAAGGGTTTCATCTTCAAGAAATTGGACTTGGATCTCTTGGATTCTTAACCTTTTTCCTGTTTTAAGACTTAATCTTGCATACCCATTGATGGAAATTGAGATTGGTGTACTTCTTTATTTCTTTTACATGTGTGGCTAAAAACCCTAATTCTTGGGGTGTGATTTTGTGAATATGGGTTAGATTTGTTGTTGGGTCTTGCTTGCTGATAGTTTATTTGTCATTTAAATGTGATTTCGTTTAGTGGTTGTGGATGAATCTAATGAGGTTGTAGTTGCAAATATAATCTCATATATGTGTTTTCGGCTTGCTCGAGAGAGAGGTCGTAAAACTAAGACCACTAAATTGATGGCCAGTGCGAGTGGGTCGACATGAGGTTCAACTCGAGAGAGTGAACCCTAGTCCCATGTCCACAGACTCAACTCAAGTGAGTGAGTGGGTTAAGGCGTAGGCTGTTCTTCATGTGGCAAGTGGGTGTCCGAGAAAAACCCGCTTGAAACGGGGTAAGTTGCTCTAGAGAGAGCTTATCCCCTTTAAAGTTTAGCCTAGTCACAAATACTCTATGAATTTACTATCACAAGCATGTGCCCAATGATTTAGTCTATCCTGTATTCCTATCACATCCCAAGAATCCCATCTCCATACTTGTATTTTTCCTTATTTTCATTATTTTAGTTGTTTCTTGCTTACAAACCCACACTTGAATATTTGACGCTTGCGTCACCCTATTTCATTTACAATGTTTTTACTCGTTAATGTCTTTAGCTACGATTAGCTTTGGCACGTTTGCACTTAACCACTAATTTTTACACCCACTCTCATGGGACGATCCCAACCCTTGGTTGGGTTACTAAACTATTGTACGATCGTAGACACTTGCATCGGAAGTTGTGTCTTGATTACGCAAACATCATGTCATCGATTTTAAGGGAAGTTGGGATGATCACTTTCCATTTATAGAGTTCGCTTATAATAATAGTTACCATTCTAGTATTGGTATGTTCCCCTTTGAAGCTCTTTATGGTAGGAGGTGTAGATCTCCTATTAGGTGGTTTGAAGTGGGTGAAGTTGCTTTGATTGGACCCGAACTAGTTCATGAGGCTATGGAGAAAGTCAGGCTCATTAGAGAGAGGTTAAGAACAACCCAAATCCGACAAAAGTCCTATGCCGATGTGAGGAGAAGAGACCTTGAGTTTGAGGTTAATGATTGGGTCTATTTGAAAATATCACCTATGAAGGGTGTGATGAGCTTTGGAAAGAAAGGGAAACTTAGTCCCCCGTTTATAGGCCCATATCAAATCCTGAGACCCGTTGATAAGGTTGCTTATGAGTTAGAGTTTCCAAATGAGTTTGCAATTGTGCATCCCGTTTTCCATGTCTCTATGCTTAAGAAGTGTGTTGGCGATCCAACATCTATAATTTCCCTTGAATATTTGGGAGTTGACGAGAGCCTTTCTTATGAGAAAGTTCCAGTTTAGATTCTAGACTGGCAAGTTAAGAGATTAAGAAACAAGGAAGTAGCTTCTGTGAAAGTTTTATGGAGAAACCACTTAGTTGAGGGTGCTACATAGGAGTCCGAGGCCGATATGAAGTCCTGATATCCTCATCTTTTTCCTTCTACTCTACCTTGAGGTAATGAACTTCCTCTTGAATTGTTTTATGCTTAGAAGTCATGTGTGTTTTATATGTTTCCATGATTTCTTTATGCGCATGTTCATGAAGTAGATTGAGTCTTAAAAGAAATGAATTATGTGTATTATGTTCCTCATGTTGTAGTGCATTGAGTATAAGTTGCTTATAGACTTCATGAGATGAATTGATGAACATGTTTTACATATGCTTTTTGAGATCGAATTGCATATGGGCTCCATGAGATTGTGTTGAGCATGTTTTATGTTTGGAGATGATAGTATCTCTTTGAATGTGAGAAATCTGAAATTTTATGCATATTAGGTTGATTGATGTAGCTCCTACTTTCTTAAGGTGCATTGAATAGATTTGACTCAGAGTTGATGTTTCCCTTTAAGTTGTGTGCATTTAGATGTGTTGCATGCATGATGGGCTGCTAGTCTTGAGTCTTTTCGCTTAGAAACATGCTTAGAATATAATTCGAGGACGAATGATCCTAATGAGGAGATATTGTAACACCCCACAGCCTAAGGAGGGAACCTAGCCAATTTCCAGAACCAGCAATGTCACCTACGAGGGTCAACCAATCCTCGTGGTTGGACCCACGCCTTATTGGTGGGCTTCGTGGATGGACACCATAGGGAAAACTTTCTAAGAAAGAACCACGGCGAGGATCCACGCCCCGTGAATGGGTCTATGGTCCATGGTTTGGGCTCCGTAGGTCCATGGTCCAAAAACCAAGTCCCAAACAATGAACCACGATTGACCAGGATGAACCACGGACCGTCAGTCGTGGTCTCATGGATCAGGGGCTGGGCGATTATTTTAGGGACTTAAGGGTCTTTTCCGATTTTAATTAAATTGAAGTGGTGTTGTTTGCCTACGTCTAGACCACCTATATAACCCTTTCTATCCCCAAATTAGACCCATTTAGTTCATTCTCTCAAATCCCAAAAGAAAACAAAAAAACCCTCTCAAATATTCTCTCTCTAGAAGTTGGAAGAACAAGGAAGAAGAGGAAATTGGATTAAGGTATGATAGTTCTTCATCCATGGACATTTTCCATCCATGGAGTTCCCTAGAATTTCCCCAATTTGTTGAAGAATTCCCCAATTTAGCTAGGGTTTCTTCCAATGTTGAGGATTATGTTGATCATGGATCCAATTGAGTGGATTGTGATTGTTTAACAAAGAATTAGTATAATTACATGTTATTAGATTGAAATTACATTTATCCATGCATATTCCATTATTATACCCTAGAATTGATATAATTGGGTTGTTGCCATTAAGGGAAACTTTATGGGTTTAGGCTTGTCCTTATAGGATTGATGAATTTTGATTTGAATTTCTTTAGAATGAAGCTTAGATGATGATCATGATATCTAGGGCTTTGAGAGTAAAGCTTATGATGTGAATTGTTCGTAATTGATGTTATTGTTGAGGAAGGGATACTTCCCTCCGAAATTGCCTAATTATGAATGTATGAATGTGAAAGGTTTACTCACATGAATGATTCTAGTTTTGAAAGGATTGCTCACCTAAAATGAATCTAGACTAAAAGGTTATGTAATTGATGACGCTAGAGGTGATTACCTTTTACCTCCATATATAAGGATTTGAGGTGATTCCCTTATTCCTTGGAATTGAAAAAGAGATGAGCCCCCACGTTCTTATTATGATGAATGGGCATGGAGGCGAGTACCCATGATCCTTATGAAATAATGTGGAGGCGAGTACCGGCATTATATGATGAATGATGTGGAGGCGAGTACCCGCATCATATGATTAGGTTGTGGAGGCGAGTACCCACAATCTAAAAGTAAGGCAAGAAGTGAATACCCATTAGCCGTTATAAGCTAGAAAAAGAGGTGAATCCCCATGTCTTCAAAAGTAAGTATGGATAAAGAGACTAAGATGTAAAGAATGAATAATGTGGAATGTTGCTAGAGATAACTTCATGAGGTAAGTTAACTAAGAGGTGATGACCCAAGTCTTGATTAAGGATGAGTAAGATTACTTGAGAAGTATTCCTTTAGTATTATGAAATTGTTTGTATGCATTGATTATGCTTTGGTTTGTATTGACTAACCATGAATCTTATGTTGTTTATTCTAGCTATCATATTTAGTACTTGATTATACTAACGCATACTTTGCCTACCTTCTTATCAAATGTAGGGTCCGGTGACTTAGATTCGCACATTAGTGGCTAGCTTCGTTGTTGATCAAGGAAGTGAAGATTTGGTGTGTCCTTATTGTGTCCGAGGATGTGATCACCCTTTTCTATCATGTATTTCCCTTATGTTTTTGTAACGACCCGGGAGCACCACCTAGCCGTTACCGGCGTATTCGACCTCTCAGAGGTCTTATACAAGTCCTTAGCATTCCTCATAGCATTTATCATAGAAAAATAGCGAAAAATTTAAAACTTTTCCATAATATAACACACGACATAAAAGTCACATCATTTAAACCTTTAATACAAAATCGGAGTACTACGTCTCAAGGTAGCCATCTTAAAACATGACTACAACACAAGAGGGACACAACCCTTACAATACAAAAGAAACTACTATCTAGTACATATAACTTAAGGAAACTCTTTAACATAAAGGTCCTTGAATCTTTAAGGACACACCCGAACTTGGTAATAGTAAGCCAAGCTCATCCCTTCTAGGAAAGACCCTTTAGCCACCACCACCTACACTTGGTGTAAAAGATGAAGAAGAATGGTGTTAGTACAAGAATGCACTAAGTATGATAACCATGCAAAACATGCTTTTAAAAGGACATTTAGTTGGAAACTATGCATCATGCCTTTTTAGAGAAA
>JAJOOG010011477.1:0-32757 GCA_029582565.1 Solanum infundibuliforme
GCGTTGGACAAATATTTTGTAAATGAGCTTGACTCTTGTTCTATGATGTCATTTTGAAATGGTTTGCCCTTAGTCCCTATTTCCCGTTAATTAATGTTGAATGTACTTCCGCGACCTATGAAGTGTGATGACAAGTTTGAGAGGCCTGTTTGTGGTTCCTTCGGGTTCCTCATTCGCCATGTCACGTCTAGGCCCTAGGCTTGGGTCGTGACAAGTATATTATAGAGAAACATGAAAATATCTCCAAGAATTATAAGGCATGAATCACAAGAACTTCAGTTGCATTGATGAGTATGTTTTCAATGCAACCAACACCAAATTAGTCATATGATGATATTCGCGAAGAGATGGCACAGTTGAGAGGAGAGGTTGGCTTAGTCTTGAAGCATGTGAGTGAAATTGTTGAGAAAGTTAATGCAGTTAACTATGAAAATAGAGCACCACCAGATGATGATTTTATATATGAAAAGGATGTAAAATTTGTGAATGAGTAAAAGGGGGGTTTATAGACTAACACCCAAGCATCCGATTAGGATATTTGGCATGAAGTACAAGGAAATCAAGGTCGGACCTATAGTAATTACAATCGTGAAGGGAAATATAATCATGAAGCCTACTACAATCGGGTTAATAACTACAGCAAAAATGCTTATATTAATAGAAACAATAATAGTGGTCATATGTCCCACCAGGAAATTGCAATGGAGGATCAAGTTTAAATCACATTGAGGACATGATGTCTAAAATGATGAAAAGGTTTGACTCAACTTATGAACATGTGAAAGAGATGCATATTAATTTGTCAAGTATTGAGAAAATGGTATATTTGCATACAGTATCTATTAAACAAATTGAGCAACAACTCAGTCAAATACCTTCATATATGAATGCACATAAAAAAGGAACACTTCCTAGCAATGCCATCAAGAATCCATAGAATTATGGGCATTTCATGGCAGTTACTACTTGAGGTGGGAAGCAGATTATCGACCCTCATATGCCAATTGAGGTTGAAAGAGTGAAAATACCCAAAGATGATGAAGTTGAAGTAGTGGACAAGAAAAAAGGTCTGAATGAGAAAGAAGTGGAAGTGACTCAAAAAGTAATTACAATGCTTCCTCAAAGGTTGGTCAAGCAAACTAAGGAAGGGAAATATTGGAAATTTATCTCCATGTTGAAGAAACTCTCAATAAAGTCACTTGGATTGAGGCACTAGAAGAGATGCTCAACTATGCTAAATTAATGAAGGATCTTGTGACAAAAAAGAGTGCTGTCTATTTTGAAAGTTATGATAAGTTGCACTATTCGAGTGCCATTTTTAATCC
The DNA here is from genome assembly GCA_029582565.1 of Solanum infundibuliforme. NCBI lineage: Eukaryota > Viridiplantae > Streptophyta > Magnoliopsida > Solanales > Solanaceae > Solanum > Solanum infundibuliforme. The sequence continues at coordinate 1,326 of JAJOOG010011477.1, forward strand.
ATTGTTAGTGAGAAAGAAGGAAGATTCCAGAGCACTTTCTATCCCATGTACCATTGGCATGATACAATTCGGCAAAACCCTATGTGACTTGGGATCCATCATAAATCTGATGCCTCTTTCTACGTTAAAAATTTTGGGCTTGGAAGCCTCAAAACCGACTGCAATGTGCCTACTAATGGGTGATTCGTCTGTGAAGAAACAAATAGAGGTACTATAAGATGTTCTTATTCAAGTTGAAGCATTGATATTTCTTGCTGATTTTGTGATGTTAGATAGTAAAGTTGACTTTGAAGTGCCAATAATCTTGGGGAGACCATTCCTTGCTAATGGACGTGATTTAGTTGATATGGAAAGAGGGCAGATAAAATTTTGATTGAACAATAAAGAAGTAACTCTTAATATCTACAAATCAATAAAGCATCAAAGTGATCTTAAAATGGTATTCGTTGTGAATTATACTTCTTTAGAGGGGTGTAACGTACTGGTGAACTGTCATTCATACTTTAGAAACAAAAAAGTTGACATCCTTTCCTATGGTTGGGTCATATGGCCCGTAGAAGCATTAACAATTCGTAAGAACCCACCATAGGCCAAAAACAATGCACTTTTCTGCAAAAAAATTTTGTGTTCCTTAGGTTTTGTAGTTTGATTTTCATTCTTTCTTTGCTTTGATTTTGTATGTTTGGGTACTAATGGCACCTCTAAAGGTATAATGCCTCCTAAGAAGGCCAGCACTTTCCAACAAAGGTTGAAGTCTAAGACAACCACTCATTCAGCAGGACAGCTATTCGATGATCCTTCCGATGAAGAGTTGAGCGGGTTAGAGTTCAACCCGGGCACCAATGATGATTTCCTAAAGACACCCCAAACTACTCACCAACAAGCAAAACAACTTGAAACTGTTTCCACACTGGAGGCGTCAGAATCCACCGATACAACTAATGTTTCCTTGTTTAAGGAGTGAGCACATAGTTCGAGAGAAGGTCGTGAGAAGCGACAACATGGGGTATTGTCAGAGTCAAGCTCCGACTCGAATTCAGTTGCAACATCTACTTATGATGCATCTGAGTCCAGAATCTTATGTCAAAATGAATAATAATCCCTAGAATCTAACGTTGAAAAGCCTTGATAGAACCAAATGCATCCTAGAATTAGACGTCAGAATAGCTAGTACTTCTCTGAATATTACATAGAAAAGTTTTAATAAAATCCAAACAACCCCTAGAATCTTACATTTGTGAGGCTGGTTCCACAGTGGAAGGTTACCTCAGAATAGCAATATAAAATAACCTAGTAGATCTCGGAATCTTACATTGAATCAATTGTATAGAAATATGAAGATCCAGACCATCGTGAGTGGCACCACACTACCCTTTAGTGGGAGAACAAATTACTAACCCAACATAACCCATCAAACCCGTACCACGAAGCGAAATCACGAAGTAGAACAACTTAAAAGTAGTTTAAATTTATTAAAGTATTGAGTTCGCATAAACTAATTCAATCAAGAAAATACTTTGCAAAATATTAAATAACCCCCTTGAATCTGAATGTCAGAGTACCATAACTTTAAACAGTTAAGAATGGTGATGCCAAATCAATAACTAGAAATCATTAATTTAATAGTCTTAAGTATCTATGTCTAAAAATATGGACAAAGAAATAGAGAAGAATCCATACTAGCCTGGAAGACTAGCTCACCCTTTAATTTTAATGGCCATGCATCTCTCAACTGAGATCACATGTTAGCTGCCCAAATATGTTGTCAAGACCGGATCGCTAGAGTCATTATGACACCTGCTATAACCCACCTGTAGGTATGCCAACCTGTAACACAAAACGACAATTAATGAGTAAAATGGTAGAACTAAACAAAAAATAATAGTAACACCAAGAAAAGACAGAAAGAGGAACAACCCAAAACTTTATAAAATAGAAACCCTCAAAATATTCGTAAGTCACGAGTACACAATTATCTAATAAGAACAAATATAGATCTCAAAATGGACCACAAAAAGCCGTCTAATATGCAAAAGACTAGCTACTATAAATACAAAAGGAGACACACTTGTTTAGGATGACAAGTGCTCACCCTCATCTCTGATATCCACAATATGCAAATGATGGCATGATGATCATTGTTGCTTGCTGGTAATAGGACCACCATCACGAAAAAGATGCAGAGAGTAGCATAAGTAACAAAACAAAGGTACTCAATTGGCATCATAGGCAAGAAAGGTAAAATACAATATGAAAACAAAGAATCTAGTTACAAACATAGGTCAAAGCTGGAAAAAAAAGAAAGGAAGCATGCGAGCATATAAGTAGTGACACACAACGTAAGCACAAAGACCACTTCCGCCAACTCCAAGTCATGGGAAGGATAGTTTTTCTCATGAGTTTCAACAGCCTCAAAGCATAATCAATGACTTTCACCATTTGTGTCAACACTCTATCTAGACCGACTTCCAAAGCATCACAAGACACATTAAAGACCACGCCCTCCTCGGATAGAGTCAAAATAGGAGCCGAAGTTAGCAAGATCTTGATCTTTTGTAATCTCACCTTAGACTCGTAAGATGATTGGTACTTCAAATTTTGCGGAATGAATCTAGTCAATGAGGGACACAATGGTAAAGAAACCCTGCACAAACTGCCTGTAGTAGCCCATGAACCCCACAAAACTATTAATCTCAGTAGGAGAAATAGGCCTCGTCCAATCCCTAACCGCCTCATTCTTGGTAAGATCCCCCTAATGCCCTCCATAGAAACCAAATGTCCTAAGAATGCCACCGAATGAAGCTAGAACTTGCACTTTAAGAATTTTGCATAAAACTTCTCCTCTTTTAACCTCTAAAGAACTATACTCAATTGGGGAACATGATCATACTCATTCTTTGAATACACTAAGATTTCATCATAAATACGATCACAATAGAATCCAAGTACCAGTGAAACACCATGTTCATCAACTCCATGAACCTTGTAAGGGCATTATTTAACCTATAAGACATTACTAAGAACACATTATGGCAATACCTAGTCTAAAAAGTTTTCTTATGGACATTTAATGCCCTAATCTTCAACTGATGACAACTGGACCTCGAGTCGATCTTAGATAACAACGCTGACCCCTAAAATCTATCAAACAAATCATCAATGCACAAAAGAGGATACTTGTTCTTAACATTAACCTTGGTCAACTACCTTTAATAAGTACACATCTTCATAGACCCATCCTCGTTATTTATAAATAAAAACAGTTCACCCCAAGGTAACAAACTAAGGTGAATAAACCACTTTTTCAATAGGTCATGCAACTATTCCTTCAACTCCAATGAATAATGTGATAAAGAGGAATAGAGATGGGCTTAGGGCCTTGGTCAAAATAAATAGAAAAATTAATGTCCTATAGGTGGAACTCCTGGAAGCTCAGTAGGGAATACATTTGCAAGATCCTAAAACATGAGAATGGACTCCATGTGAGGTAGCTCAACAAGAGCATCATGGATAAAAGCTACGTAAGATAAACACCCTCTATCGACCAATCTTTGATCACAAGGAGGGAAATAACCTTCCTAGGGTAAGGACATTACAATCAAGAATAAAATGATAAAAAGAGAGCCAAGTGATTAACGTTTCAAGTACACCTCAATTGATTCTAGGTGTAAATGATTGTTAATTAGAAAAAACCCAACGAAGAGTTAGAGTCGAACCCACAAGGATTAGTATGTGTTTAAATTCAATTACGAAGTAGTAAATGTGACTTAATTAGTTGTAAGAATAGAAATTATCAGAATCACTTAAATAAGTCAAAAAGGGTGACACAAGGGGTATTTTTGAGAATAAGTAGTAATCTTGTTAATAACAAATAACAGGGGTAATTAAATGACTTAGAGGTACTTGGGGGATTAATCAATCAACTGCCAATTATGCTAAATGGATTTTAGAAAATTACTAATCACTACTAAATCCTCGTGAGTAGAATAAACTCTAGTTGAGGTAGCTTTCTCTGAAATAACTACCACGTTTTAATTAAGTTCTTTCATAACTTAATAGACTAACACGAGAAACAACCCACAACCTCACTCCATCTACTCTCTCGAGCTAGATAGGTTGAACGGGACGTAGGATTCACTCTCTCGAACTGAACCCACAACAACCCAATCACTACGAGTGCAAATTTATAGCCTTGGTCTTATAATTCTCTCTCAAGCAATCATAAAACACGAAAATTAGTGAAATAAGCAATCACTACAATGAAAAAAGAACAACAATAAATTAGACCCACTTAGAATTAGCACACGATTAATAATTTCTAACACCCATTAGATAAATTAAGCAATTAATCACATGGTCAAACTCCCAATAATGGGGTTTTAGCTAGTCATTATAAAAAGGCAAAATTCAAAACCTAATACATGCTCCATAGTTGGGTTTTGATTTCTAAGACTTCGAAATGAGTAAACCTTCCTTTTATTACAAACCCACTTCTAAAATATATTTGAAAGCTTGAATATTGAGCAAGAACAATGTTTTTTCGTTCTGGGTATGAGTTTCACAATGTTTGGATACCTTCTCTCTATTCAAAATATCCATTTATACTGTTTCGAGATTTGACCTTTTTGGGGCCAATTGGCGAAGAAAGTCAGGCATCGTCGACTGGTCGGCGATTCACCAATTGCCCATATCCATCGCCTTCTTGCTTCATGTTCTCATCCAATATGCACTTGTAATTTTAGGCGGTCTGTATCAGGATTGCCGATCACTTCCGCGATACGCCCTTTGTTTCTTTGGATCGCTAATTTTCTTGCATCTTCACTGCTCATTCTGTAGTTTTGGCGGTATAACCTTTCTTCACCGATCCATTCGGTGAATCACCAATATGGAACAGAGTTCACCCAAACTTCTCTCATCTTAAAAGTGGTGTACTGTAAAAAAATTGTGTGGTCTAAAGAGCCACTCGGCGAACTGCTGAGTGGTCTTGGCGGTAACCAGGATCGCTCTTATCCTCTTTTTTGGCTTGTTAGGTCCTTTTTGTCCGGTAGTATCCTTGCCTTGCTCCTTAGCCTGATATGCTGCAAATCAATACTTTAACATCAGTTTAGAGCATAAGATAGACATTTGAGGACACTAATACTATCAAAACAAAACCATAAATGAGTCTAAATCTCTGACTCATCAACACCCCCAACAAAAACTTTTGCTTGTCTTCAAGTAAAACTTAAGATCAGCAGTTCAATAAGGATGTCTACACATAGTGCTGCATAAGACTCAACATAAATGCACAAAACAAGGTTCAAATTACTCATACAGTGATCATTTGTGCACTCAAAGTTTCTAATTGTGACTCACCATCATCAAGAGTACTCAAGCTCATAATGCTTGCTTCAAATTCCCTCCCAACAAATATGATTACATATTCACACAAAATTTCTCAACAATTTAAGGTTCCGAAATCAATACAACTCTCACCCTCACAAAGATGAACACATGCACGCCTTCACCCATAGGCTTGCCCTTATTTTCCAATCAACATTAGTTTCAGCTCAGTCAAGATCACCAAGGTCTTTTCTAGGCTTGCAACAAGGCTGAGTAGAAAGGTATGATCATTTAGGCTTAGTGGATTTTACCTTAATGAAGTATGGCCTGAACATCACTTTCCTCCTTTTCTTTAACATTTCAAACATGTTCATAATCCACCCCATTATTCAACATTATATGAACCACCGAATACCCCATTTCTTTTGCAATTTTCACTACTTTATTTCACCACTTTTTCGTTCTTTATCTTTTCCTTCTTTTTTATTCCTTTTTCTCTATTCTTCTATTTGTTTTTACATGTAGAGGTTCCATCTTTTTTTCAAATCAATCCATACAAATAGGGGGAATTTTTCTTATGTCTTGACTTCCCTTCTCTTTTCACCACACCCCTAACTTAGGCTTTTGGCCTAAGTTGGCTATTCAAACAAACCATACTTCATGAAAGTTATGGGTGGATGGATAAAGAAAGATCACAATTGCTCACATTTCTTCCAAGAAAAAGGGGTAAGGCTCAAAATGGGCCAAGCACGGTTCACACGTCTCACAAGGTTGGCCAAAAAGAGGTATGTAATAGGCTCTCTCTTCAACTTTTTGCCTAAGATCATATCTATTGCTTGGATCACTCAGTCAACCGAATCAACGGGGCAAATTCTAGGTGTCATCATATACAATGTTCAAAGTAATTTCACCACACAAGGCATTGATACAATTATCAAACAAGACTCCACACTTTCTAGCTTGCGTGCAATGTTAATCACAAGAGACTTCATCAACAATCGGCTAGTAACAACGAGATGTTAAAAGTTCACATATTGCCTATGTAACTTAGTTTGTGTCATCGTAATCACACATTCATGTCGTTCAATTTAGAGAACTATTCAAGTCATCGATATTGACCACAACCAAAACTGGAACTTGCAAGAGAACAAAAAGTAGCACCCCACCAAAAGCAACCAACATTGTCTTCAATGTAACCGATGAACAAACACGACAAAAAATATAAAAAAAGGCAACCATAATACAAGAAAAATAAAATAAACTAAAAATTTGAGAGAATACCACTAAATGAATCAGAGTAGTGTTAGGAAAAAATCTTCCATATGTGGCCTTTTGGTGAGGGGTTGCGGAGTTCGTCGAACCATTCGGCGGACTGCCAAAGTACATCCAACTCGCTGAGATAACCAGACTGCTACCGTTCCGAGTCAGACGGCAAAGCGATCGAGATCGGGTACACTGAATAGCATCGGCGCATCTCCTAGTGCGTGTGATATCTCACCGAAATGTACAAGACTCCAACCCTGCAAGATTGTGAAAAAAGGGCGAACAAAATTGGGCTTGCCCAATCCTATCGACGCAACGCCGAATGGTCGGGATCCCTCAACAAATATTCCAGCATCTCCTTCATTTTTGGTGCCACAAAAGCGATCAACGTCGTGATCGCCAAATCCTCTCGGTTGTTCGCCGAACTGTTCCAAGCATCGCAGAATCACCCAAACCTGAACATTAAGCACACATTATTCAAAACCACTAACACTTGGGTTGCCTCCCAAGAAGTGCCTTAGTTAACGTCGTGGCACGAAGCGAAATTGCTTTGAAGCATCTTCAAAGTACACCACTTCAATCAATGCAATCGCATGACATTCCCCAAAATATAACTTCAAGCATTGCCTATTCACCTTGAAGGCTGGACCTTCCTTACATTCGACTTCAATTGCCCCATTCTCAAACAGACGTGTTACTTCAAAAGGACAGGACCACTTCAACTTGAGCTTTCCCGGAAGGAGTTTCAGTCGAGAATTGTAAGCATCACAAAGTCTCCGACTCGAACTTATCTCTTAAGGATCTTAGAGTCATGCCATTTCTTCATTTTCTCCTTGTAGATAGCTGAACTTTCACAAGCTCTAAATCTGAATTCATCTATTTTGTTCAGCTGATCAACTCTCCATTTCGCAGCATTCACCCAATCCTGGTTTAATGCCTTCAATGCCCATAGAGCTTCGTGTTCAAGTTCAATCGGTAGGTGACAAGACTTCCCAAAAACCAGCTGGTATGGGGACATGCCAATTGGTGTCTTGTAAGTAGTGTGATATACCCAAAGAGCATCATCTAGCTTTTGAGACCCATCTGTCCTATTTTCATTCCCGGTCTTATCCAAGATACTCTTTAACTCCTGATTCAATACCTCAACTTGGCCACTCGTTTGGGGATTATATAGCGTTGCTACTTTATGCTTCACCCCGTATTTACTCAATGCGGATGTGAATAGCCGGTAGCAAAAATGTAAACCACCATCACTAGTAATGGTTCGAGGAGTGCTAAATCTTGCAAAGATGTAACACTTTAAGAATTGGACGACACTTTTCCCTTCGTTATTGTACGACACTTTTCCACCCATTTGGAAACATAATCCAGAGCCACCAAGATATACCTATTACCAAATGAGCTTACAAATGGCCCCATGAAATCTATTCCCCAGACATCAAATAACTCAACTTCCAGAATGGGTTGAAGAGGCAACTCATGCCTTATTGACACCCCCCTTGTTTTTGGCATTGTATGCATTTCTTGACAAATTCATGAGTACTCTTGTAGAGGGATGTCAAGTAGTAACCACTTTGGAGAATTTTTGTTGTTGTTCACACGCCTTTACGATAACCACCAACTGGGGAAGCATTACAACCATTTAGAATCTCATTGATCTCCTCCTCCTGCACATATCGCCGAATAATATGATCTGCACATTTTCTAAATAGATATGGTTCATCCCAAAAATATATTTTAACATCAAACAAGAATTGCTTTTATTGATAGAAGTTCAGGTCTTCTGACATTAGCCCACATACCACATAATTAGTGAACTTGGCATACCAAGGAGTCTGCATGAGAGTGGAAATGAAGACTTGCTCGTCTGGAAAAGAGTCATTTAACAGGCTAGTCTTTCTCTTGTCCCTCCAACCTACATAGGTGATCGACGATCTGATTTTCACCACCCCATCTATCCTTGACATCAAAGTCAAATTCCTACAGTAACAACACTCATCTTATCAACCATGGTTTAGCATCTTTCTTGGCGATTAAGTACTGTAGGGCTACATGATTAGTGTGAACCACCACTTTTGTGCCTAGCAAGTATGCTCGAAATTTGTCAAATTCATATACAACCGCAAGTAACTCTTGCTCTGTAACCGTTTAATATGTTGAGCACCATTCAATGTTTTGCGTGCGTAATAGATTGGATGGAAAATTTTGTTGCACTTATTCCCCAAAACAACACCCAATATAGTCCCACTTGCATCACACATCATTCCAAACGGTTCCAACCAATCTGGGCGAATAATTACCGGTGTGGATATTAATTTCTCTTTCAAACACTTAAAGGATGTCATACATGGCTCATCAAAGTCCAATTTTTCCTCCTTCTCCAACAGCTTACACAATGGGAGTGCAATTTTTGAGAACTGTTTGATGAATCTCCGGTAGAACCCAATATGCCCTAAGAAACTACGAATACCTTTTACCGAAATTGGTGGTGGTAGCTTCTCAATCAGCTCAATCTTTTCCTTGTCAACCTCCAGCCCTTTTTGTGACACTTAGCGCCCCAAAACTATACCTTCTCTAACACTAAAATAACATTTCTCCCAATTTAGGACTAGATTGGTTTCCACACATATTTGAAGAGCTTGCCAAAGGTGTGCCAAACATGTTTCAAAAGAATCACCCACAATTGAGAAATCATCCATGAAAACTTCCATTGAATCCTTTACCATGTCGGCAAAAATAGACAACATGCAACGTTGGAATGTTGGCGGAGCATTACACAACCCAAAAGGAAACCTTTTGAATGCAAAAGTACCATAGGGACAAGTGAATGTGGTTTTCTTTGGATCTTCCGGTGTAATAGAGATTTGATTGTACCTGAAATAACCATACAAAAAGCAATACCATCCACGCTACAAAAGCTGATCGAGTATTTGATCCATAAAAGGCATGGGAGAGTGATCTTTTTCAATCCAAGGATTTAGCTTCCTATATTCCATGCACACCCTTCATCCGGTTACCGGTCTCATATAAACAAGCTTCCCCTTTTCATTTGGGACTATCGTGATGCCGCCTTTTTTTTGGTACACATTGCACCCGACTCAAACACTTGCTATCCGCAATAGGTTAAATCACACCTGCATCCAACTACTTGATTTTGTCCTTTTTCACCATTTCTTGCATTGGTCGGTTCAATCTTCTTTGAAGTTCGACACTCGGCTTGCATTCGCTATCAAGCTTTATCTTATGCGCGCAAACCGGGTGGAATGCCCACAATGTCATTGATAGTCCATCTGATTTCCTTGATGTACCTTTTCAACAGCTCAAGTAGCAATTTCATTTACCAATCAAGCAAGTCAGCTGTAATAATAACCGACAAGGTGTTGTTCGCCCCTAAGAATGAATATCGAAGATGAGTGGACAGCACTTTCAACACAATCTTTGGTGGTTCCTCCGTGGATGGCTTGGTATGGGGGTTTTCTCGATTAATTAGATCAATGTCTAGCTTCAATGGATTCCTTGAATATGTACCCAATCCCAAGAGAGTAGCCACCACTTCATCATACCCTCAAACTTTGGCCTCATCATAATTTTCAAGAACATCCTCAAGAGGTTCACTCATGCACATCAAATAGCTCACACTAGCCATCGCTTCTTCAATTACATCAATCGTCGAAACCACATGTATCACTCAGATGTTTCATTGATTTTGCACACATATAAGGTGACCAGATCTTCATTCAGTCAGAATTTCAATTCTCCGCTTTCAACATCCACTAGTGCTATCCCGATTGCTAAAAATGGCCTTCTCAAAATAAAGGGAATTTTAGAATCAATCTCGTAGTCAAGGATCACAAAATCAGCCAGGAAGATAAATTGATCAACCTTCACTAATATGTCATAAAGTATACCAACGGGGTGTTTGATTGACCGGTCCGCCATAAGAAGACGCATTATTGTGAATTTTTTTTCGCCCAGCTCGAGTAGCTTGTATATTCTATAAGGCATCAAATTTATACTTGCACCCAAATCGCACAAGGCTTTAGCAAATCGAAGCATACCAATGGGGCATGGTATTGTAAATGCCCCCGAATCTTTCTTCTTTATGATCACCTCTCTCTTCCTAATAGCGCTACAATTGTGAGACACTTCAATTGTTTCGAAGTACATAGTCCTGTTCTTAGTGACCAACTTCTTCCTGAATTTGGTATATCCCGTCATCTACAATAATTCTTCCACTAAAGAAAGATTGATAGAGATTGCCTTAAACACGGATAATAAATTCATGAATTTTTCATCCTCATTTTTTTTTAGTCGTTGAGTAAATGGGGGAGTGAACTTGGGAAAGGGTTTCCCTATCTTTGGACTAGATATAACTTTTTCTTCAGCTTTTTGCATATCTTCTATGGGGCTTTTTTCATGACTCTTCCCCTTTTCTTTAGGCATCTCACTTTCTGGTGATTGAATGGGCTCCCCTTCCTCAATAATATCTTTCGTGGAACAAGTTGTTACCTTACCACTTTGAGTAACCACTTCCATTCCTTTTTCATAATCATCCTTTAATGTTTGTGGACTTTCATCTTCACTCCTTTTGAATGCCATGGATTCTAATTGGGCTATAAGTTGACTTAGTTGACCTTCAAGCTGCTTAATTGACTCAGCATGCGACTTCACTCTTGTATTAAGCGACGAGAAGTCATCACTCATTTCCTTAAGCATGTCATCAGACGCTTCAACTTTATCTAGGATCCCTGACAACAACTCATCCACCCGTGGGCTACACGAACTCTCTTTTGATCTCGGGCTTCCACTTGATTGCGTATGTTCTTCTTCATGACTACCTTCTCTCCTCCATTCTTGGTCAATCCCTTCTCGGTGGTATCACCTCTGTTCTTCCTCCTTATGTGAGTTCCAACCTTGATTACCATTCGGCGTTAAGTAGCAAATGTGAAAACCCTCGTCATTCCGACCTTGATTCCTACCCTGCTTTAGAAAGCACTGGTGAGAACCCTCCTCAACTCTAAACACTCTTCTGACTCCTTTTATTTCACCAACCTTTTCGCACACTTGCTTTTGCATTAACTCCATTTGGGACATCATTTTGCTAATATTCTCAGCCCTCTCTTTTTCTTTCTCAAGTTTCTCTTTCATCATCCTAAAATTGAATGGGGGAAACTTGGTCTTCTTGGCAGTACCATGCCTGATTGATCTTTGTCATTTTCTCCAGAAGGGATGAAGTGTAACACCCCGTAGTTTAGTAGGTCAACTAGAGCTTGTCGTGAGGGTTAGAGTCATGAATGTACCTCCCCGTACGTTAAAATATATTTTGTCGTGTTAGGACGTCAAGGTTTAACCTCTCAAGGACCAACCATGGGCCCTTGAGGAGGACCCCTAGGGGGGTTGCCTAAAACAATGACCACGAGGCCACCCACGCCCCATGGGGAGAGCCACGCTCCGTAGGTGGGAAGCGTGGGTGAGCTCCTCCAAAATTCTTCCTACGGCAGTGTACACGGGCAGGACCCATGCCTCGTGGATGGAGTCATAGGTCCCTAGACTGCTTTGCCAACCCTCAGAACTCAACCTACGCCCAACCAGTATGGGTAGTGGGTCAAGCAACACCCCGTGGTAAGGGTCTCGTGGGTGGGGGCAGTGTGCGAGTTTAAGTTGTTAAGTTGGGGACTAAGGGGTCTTTCCATATTTAATTAGGGATTAATTGGTGTCATTTTATATTAGTTTAGACCACATATATAAAGACTTTAGACCCTAAATTAAGTTATTTAAATCATTCCCTCAGCTCATCAAAAAGAAAACCCAATTCTCTCAAATATTCTCTCTCTAGAAAGTGAAAAGAAAAAAAGAAAAAGAAGAGGGTTCAAGCTAGGTCAAGTCTCCATTGTTTCAAGCTTGGTAGGCTTTGTAATTAATGTATGATGACTTATTCAATCATGAATCCCTTTCATCCGTGAAGCCCCCATGTTTCCCCAAATTGTGAAGATGAATCCCCAATTCTAGTTAGGGTTCCTTCCTATATTGTGGGTATTATTGTATATTGATCCAATTGACTGGATAATGGTTGTTTATGATGTAATTACATCATTTTATTATTAATATACATGTATTCTTGATTAATATGAGATTCTAGGGTGAAATTGATATAGTTTGGTTTTATGACATGAAAGAGGCTATTGAAGGCTTCGATGTGATCTTCTAAGATTGATGAATTACTTCATGAATTGCTTTGGATTAGAGCACCTAAATATGAATTGCTTAAAATTCAAGCATGTAGACATGAATAGATTAGATTAGGGTGATATTATGAATCATGATTGGTAATGTTGAGATTGTGTTTATATGATGATATATGACTAGAATTGCTTAAGAATGTAGCATGTGATTAAATTGTCTAGCGAATTAGGCACAATTATGACCATGGGAAGTATTGCTTGAGAGTAAGGCTTGTAGTATGAATGTGATTTCTAGGGCTTTGAGGTTAAAACTTAATATGAATGAACTAAGAATGTTAAGGCTTTAGGATTGAAGCTATTATGTAAGTTGATTTGTATAAGGTATTATTGTTGAAGGACTTCACCCACACGACCTATATTTTGAGTATATGAGATCATGCATGTAATTATTTGATTACTTGAATTGTGATTATATCCAAGTCTAATGTAGTCATTCTACATGTGTGGATTTAATATGAGCTTTGACCCTTTGAAGAGTCCACAAATTGGACTCATTTAGAGCTATATTTTAATAGAAATTGTGTCCTCAAATGCTTATTTTATCTCAAAATCTGATGAAAACCCTAACGTTTCAGGTATTTGAAGTTTGAAGGAAAGCATGGACACTATTTCACAAAAAGAAACGAAAAGGCTGAAAAGAATGAAGAAATGAAGGCTTGAGGATCGCCGAGTCCACTTGGCGAGTCATCGAAGGGTCTTACTTCGCCTTTTGTTCCAGTGTACTTAGCCCTAAAAGAAAGGATCAAGTTGGCGGAAAAAAGAGAGCAGTCGGCACATCGCCGAGAAGTTCCGCGAGGCAGTACCATATCGCCCAATGACCCAGAGCACAACGATGCTGAAGGATGGTGCAAGACGGCGATGAACTACACCAAAAGGCGAATCGCCGAGTTGATCGGTGATTCCGACTAACGACGTTGAATGTTCCGTTGCTGCACAAATCCGTGAAAACTATAAATACTAGTTAGAGTTGTAGTTTTTAGTGAGGAACAATTATTATAATTTTCAAATAGAATAGTACTTTTTGATACTGTTGCTCTGAGTTTGAGAGGATTTTGAAGACTTGAAGATCTAAAGGGTTTCATCTTCAAGGATTTGGACTTGGGTCATTTGGATTCTTCATTCTTGGCCTGTAAAAAGACTTAAATCTTCATACCCATTTGAATGCAAGTTCATTTATGTATAAATTTCTATCTCTTGGAGTGTGATTTTGTTAATATGGGTTAGATTAGTTGTTGGGTCTTGCTTCCTGATAGTCAATTTGTAGGTTAAATGTGATTTCATTTAGTGGTTGTGGATAAAACTAATGAGGTTGTAGTTGCAAATATAATAATATATAAGTGTTTTTGGCTTGCTCGAGAGAGAGGTCGTAAAACTAAGACCACTAAATTGATGGACAGTGCGAGTGGGTCGACATGAGGTTCAGCTCGAGAGAGTGAACCCTAATCCCATGTCCACGCACTCATATCGAGAAGTTGAGTGGGTTAAGGCGGAGGCTGTTCTTCAAGCGGCAAGTGGGTGTCCGAGAGGAATCCACTTGAAACGGGGTAAGTTGCCCGAGAGAGAGCTTATCCCCCTTAAAGTGTATCCTAGTCATAATTACTCTACGAGTTCTCTATCAAAAGCATGTACGCAATGATTTAGTCTATCCCTTATTCCATTCTCATTCCAAGAATCCCCCTCTCATTATTTAGAAATCCCTGTTTATTTTTGTGTTTACTCACTAGTGACGAAACCCCCATTCTTAATTGACACTCTTGTGTCCCCTTTAATTTACAATGTTTTGAATCGTTAATCTCTTTAGCTACGACTAATTAGAACTAAATTTTATTTTTCTATTAATTCTCAAAACCACTCTCTTGGAAACGATCCCAACCATAGTTGGTTTACTAAACTATTGAATGATCGTAGAAACTTGCATCGGAAGTTTTATCTTGATTACGCAAACATCAAAATGGCGCCGCTGTCGGGGAGTGGTGTTATTTCGGAATTCTTAGTTAAGTAGAATTTCTGTTTTTTAATACTTGTAGTTTTACTAATTTTATTTTTAGTTTTGTTTTGCTTGTTTGTGTGTTGAAACATGAAGAATGAGTGTGAATGATGACAAAGGCCCCAAATGGACCAAGTGCTATCTTCTCTCTACCTAGAGCCAAAAGAGGGGTGGCCTTATGAAAATGAGGCAAACCTCAGTATTGGAACTTCAGTGAGGAGTTGGGTCGTGCCACGACGTTAAATAAGGCGCTTCTTGGGAGGCAACCAAAGGTTTTATCGCTTTATGTTTATTTTAGAAATAATGGTGTGTTGATCATGCAGGTTAAAGTGTGGAAAGTGTTTGAAAAATGCAAATTGGCAAACTAGAGGTCCAGTCGGCGAATCGCCGAAGAGGTCAGCGACCCCGACCCAGACCGCCGTTGGACTCAAGATAATTTCAACAATGGAGTCTGTAATACTTGGTGATCCTAGGAAATTATTGGTGAATTACCGAATTGGTTAGCAGATCGCGATCTAGTGCGTCGTTCGAAACCCCAGCTTAACTAGAGGTCCTGTAAAACTCGGCGAGGTAAGCGCCTACTCGGCATGTCGCCAAGTTGGTTGGAGAGCATGACGAATGTCGCCGAATGGGTGAGAACTGGACGGTTTTTAAAAGGCCAAAGGTTTAAACTTTCAAGCTCTTCCATTTCCCTCACTTTTGAACTTCACAAGCTCACACCCGCACTATAGTCTCTATATTTTTCCATTTCTAGTAGTATTTTAGTCGTTGATTTGTGCTCGAATTGGGATTACTTTGCGCCTAGCATTTTAGTCTTTATTATTCAGCATCTAAGTTTGGTTTCCCGAACCCCGCATGTGGTTTTTGAAAATTTGAACTCTTATGCAAATGATTCTATCTTGTTGCTATGTACTAGGCCTCTCTGATAGGATTATGTTGCTTGAATGCCTGTTTTAATTGGAAAATCTTACCCGTACTGTTTATATTGTTCAAATCCAATTTTTTTGTGCCTTAAAATCGGTTAAATCTTGTGGGGTTCTGCTTGCATGTTGTTCAGTCTAGTAGGGAGAAGTATGAGTATCCTGAAGATATGGTAAAGACCAATATTTTCATGCCACCTCAGAAAAGAGTACAGGGTATCATTATAAATGAAGGGGGATCAAATCCTCCAAAGAAGGGTAGAAAAGTACCTCTACCTGGAGATAAAAGGCAAGGATATGAAGGCCTTACTAAGACAAAGGAGGCCATCGTAGATGCTGCTAGCTCCTATTGGATCTGGTACTATTGGTCCTTCTGAGGTTAACCGGGTACAGAAGCCCGAGTCTAGACTTACGCACCGGGCACTGATGCCCAGACAGATGGAGTGACTCCGTAGACAGGATCCCCTCTTTACCTCCCTCTCTGTGTTTCTTTATTCTACATTTTGGATTCTGTGTTATTTGCATTGGAGGACAAATGTATTTATTTATGGTGGGGTGAGGCCTATCTTTGTGTGCTATTGATGTTCGTGTTTTGTTTGTATTTCGGTTGTTCTATTTAAAAATTGTGTTTGACATACTATTTATGCGGATGTTTGAGCTTATGGCTCATTTTATTTTAAATTGCAAAAATGATTTTGACCAGTCCAAAAATTTTGCCACCTCTCGTGTGTTCAATGTGGCTTTTGTTTTGCAAAATTTAAGTCTCGGTCCCGATCAATATTGATGACTTGAATAGTGCTCTCAATGGAATAAACATGAATGCGCGGCTACGATGAGGGCAAATGAAGTTGCATAGACAATATGTGAACTCTTTGCATCTCGTTAAGACTACCCTAGTATCGAATTCACTCTGTTATGATGATCATTGCACACTAGCGAAAGTGTGGAGTCTTGTTTGACTGTAGTGTTAATGCCTAGTGTGATGAGCTTACTTCGAACCATGCATGATAGATCCTAGAATTTACCCCGGTTGGTCTGGTCAACTAAGTGATGCTATCTCTTGATATGATCTTCGGCAACTTCTAAGAGTGTGAGCCAATTTGACATATACATCTTTTGTGACCTACCTTTTGAGTGTGTGAAGCGCTTTTGAACACCCCTTGAGCCATACCTTTCTTTGGAAGAAACTTGATGAAAACAATGACCTTTCTTTACCCATCACCGATAATCCTCATGAAGTTGTGGTTAGTTGGATAGCCAACTTAGGCCAAAAACCTAGGTTGGGTTGTGTGGTGGAAAGATAAGGGAAAGTCAGGGAGTGCAAGGAAAGTCTCCTCTTACCCTTGGTTTTAAGAAAAATGGAACCACACCATATATAAAAAAAAAAAAAGAAAAAAGAGAAAGAAAAAGCAAAAGAATGAAAAAGAAAGTTGTGGAATAAATTACAAAAGAGATGGGGTTCCCAAACAATCAATGGAAAGTGAATAATAGGATGACTTATGAGCACCAAAGAGAATGATGAAGGAAAAGGAAATGAGGTGTTGTGAACACCACATTTCATGAGGATGAGAGTCACTAAGCGTAAATGACCATACCTTTGCACTCAGCCCCATTACGAGCCTTGAAAAGACCTTTTTGATTTCAAGTGAGCTGAAACAAATTTTGATTGGAAAATACGGGAAAACCTATGGGTGAAAGCATGCATTGTGTTCATCTTTTGAGTGTTAACGCTATATCGTATTTCGAAGCTTTAAATTGCAAACCATTGTGTGAATATGAAATCATTCCTTGTGTGAGGGCATTTGAACACTTTGGTTGAGCTTGAACTTGCATTTGAAGCAAGTATTGTGAGCATGAGGTTCTTTGATATTGGTGAGACTCAACTTGAATCTTTGAGTGAACATTTGATCTTTGCATAGATAAATCGAGTCTTGTTGTGTTCATTCATGACTGAGTCTTGTGTAGCACTGTTCGAGACACCCTTTTTGAATGGCTGAACTTGAATTTGCTTGAGGACAAGCAAAACTTTAAGTTGGCAGTCTTGATGTGTCCACAAATTGGACTCATTTAGGACTATATTTTAATAGAAAATGTGTCCTAAAATGCTTATTTTATCTCAATATCTGATGAAAACCTTTAAGTCTCAGGTATTTGAAGTTCGAAGGAAATCACGGACCCAACGTCGCAAAAAGGAACGAAAAGGATGGAAAAAACGAAGAAATAAAGGTCTGAGGATAACCGAGTCCATTTAGCGAGTCGCCGAAGGGTCTTACATCACCTTTTGTTCCAGTGTGCCGAGCCCTGAAGGAAATGATCAAGTTAGCTGAAAGAAGGGAGTAGTCGACGCATTGCTGAGAAGTTCCGCGAGGCAGTACCATGTCGCCCAATGACCCAGAGCACGACGATGCTGAAGGATGGTGCAAGACGGCAATGAACTACACCAAAAGGCGAATCGCCGAGTTGATCGGCGATTCCGACTAATGGCGCCGAATGATCCACTGCAGCACAAATCAGTGAAAACTATAAATACTAGTTAGAGTTGTAATTTTAAGTGTGGAACAATTATTATAATTTTCATATAGAATAATACTTTTTGATACTTTTGCTCTAAGTTTGAGAGGGTTTTGAAGACTTGAAGATCCAAAGGGTTTCATTTCCAAGGATTTGGACTTGGGTCTCTTAGATTCTTCATGCTTGGCCTGCAACAAGAATTAAATCTTCATACCCATTTGAATGCAAGTTCATTTAGGTATAAATTTCTTTCTCTTGATGTGTGGCTAAAAACCACATTTCTTGGGTTGTGATTCTGTGAATATGGGTAAGATTAGTTGTTAGGTCTTGCTTGTTGATAGTCTATTTATAGTTTAAATGTGATTTCGTTTAGTGGTTGTGGATAAAATTAATGAGGTTGTAATTGCAAATATAATCTCATATATGTGTTTTTTGCTTGCTCGAGAGAGAGGTCGTAAAAATAAGACCACTAAATTGATGGCCAGTGCGAGTGGGTCGACAAGAGGTTCAGCTCGAGAGAGTGAACCGTAGTCCCATGTACACACACTCAGCTCGAGAGAGTGAGTGTGTTAAGGTGGAGGCTGTTCTTCATGCGACAAGTGGATGTCCGAGATGAACCCGCTTGAAACGGGGTAAGTTACTCGAGAGAGAGCTTATCCCCCTTAAAGTCTAGCCTAGTCATAATTAATCTACGAGTTCTCTATCAAAAGCATGTACCCAATGATTTAGTCTATCCCATATTCCATTCACATCCCAAGAATCCCCCTCTCATTATTTAGAAATGCCTGTTTATTTTGCTGTTTTTACGCACAAGTGACAAAACCCGCATTGTTAATTAACACACTTGTGCCCCCCTTTAATTTACTATGTTTTTTAATTGTTAATGTGTTTAGCTACGACTAATTAGAACTAAATTTTATTTTTCTATTAATTCTCAAAACCACTCTCTTGGGAATGATCCCAACCCTTTGTTGGGTTACTAAACTATTATACGATCGTAGATACTTGCATCGGAAGTTGTGTCTTGATTACGCAAACATCACCCTTGAAAGGACAACATATGATATTATGCATGTTTTATGAAGGTTATGTATATGCTTTAAGAAC
Source organism: Solanum infundibuliforme (assembly GCA_029582565.1). Taxonomy (NCBI): domain Eukaryota; kingdom Viridiplantae; phylum Streptophyta; class Magnoliopsida; order Solanales; family Solanaceae; genus Solanum; species Solanum infundibuliforme. Next base: position 20,678 of record JAJOOG010011477.1, read on the forward strand.
TTTTTGAGAGTATAGTGAATATGATTATGTTCTAGTTGTTGTGTTGTTTAAAGGTTATTCTCATATACACACTTATGTATGATTACGATATGATGTGAAATGTTTTATCACAATATGATGATTCTAAGGTTGAAAGGCTTTCTCACCTATTTGTATCTATATGTACATATGGATAGTAAAATTTTATTCTCACGCATGATCTAATGAGCTAAAGTATGAGTTATTTTGGATTGAGTGTCAAGACGTTATTCCATATATTTGAACTAAATAAAGACTTAATATGAACCCAATGGGAATTATGTTTAGCACCGAGTGGATATTGAAGTGAGATGAAAACTCTTCCAGCAGAAAGGTTGGGTTTCTAGAAGGAATCTTTACCGTTAAAAAGGCCGGATTCCTTGAAGCAATCTCTTGAGATGGAAGTTCTTCTATCAGACAGGCTAGGCTTCTAGAAGCAATCTCCTTATCGCATAAACTACGTGCCCCTGTAAGTATTTTAGCTAATGGATCCACCTAAGTTAAGAGTATGGTTCTACCTTAGGTAAGTAGGACAACCCCTTTTCGGTGTGGAGTAGACACCGGATTCCATGTTAATCTCACATGGTCTATGTCGGTTAAGGATAATTCCCATAACAAGAATATGAATTATGAATTATGGTTACTCAAGAAGCTTTACTTAGCATGACTGAGATTTGTGGGGTCTTATTCATGTATTGCACAAGTATGCTTTGAGGGTAGTTATGATATTTTCCTATTATGTATGTTGATCTATGTAATGAATATGCTTACGATGTATGTTTTAATGGATTGTTGCTATAGTTGCCTTCGATGATATGATTGACTAAAGGTGATATATTTCCTTGTCTATGAGAAATAAGCTAAAGATGAGATCAAAGATTGTAAGAATGTATGATGGCCTAAGATGGTACTTAGTGTGGGTGAGATTATGGGTTCTCATCATTGCATTGCACAAGTATAACTTGAACCTACTTATGGAGTGTTTGTCTTATGTTATGAAGAACTAAGTATTGACTATGCTATGAGTATGAGGTAGCTCCTATGTTCAAGGTTCATGCCATATGATGACTAATGCTTACATTGTCTTTATGTTGAAGATTACGCTTATGATTATGTGGTTATCTTTTAAGCATATATCCTACGTCTTATGAGGATGTCTCTTATGTTTATGGTTTATGTTATCGTCTCTTATGATTATGGTATATGGCTTATATTGACTAATGCCTCGTATATGCTTATGTTGGTGATTTATGCTAGCCATCATATTTAGTACATTATCGTACTAACTCATACTCTTGCCTACATTCTTATCAAATGTAGGGTCCGGCAATATTGAGTTCTATTCTCATGGCTAGGTTTCTACTAGACCAAGGAGTTGAAGACTTTGTGAGTCCTCATAGCATCGAGGATGTGATCACCTTTCTTTTATGGTTTAGAATTTTTTATCGCATGTGTGCCAAATAGTTATTCAAGATGTTTTAGATGGTTTGAGACAAAATGTTATCGACTTCCGCTTGTTTTAATAAAGAATTCGATTATATGGAAAGTTTTAAAATTTCCGCATCATTTCTATTTACTTTATGTAATGATATGCTAAGTGTCTTGTGTTAGGCCTTTCGAGGTCTAGTATGCCATGTTACATCTAAGGTATACCCTTGGGTCGTGACATGAAGCTATTTCAAATGGTTCGAGCATTATTCCTCCTCGTGCCTGCTGGTTGGCTACTCCTTTGTTCACTGAATCCAAACTTTTATAGAAATATTGGAGTATCACGTCACCTGGAAGCCTATGAGTAGGACATTGTAATAGCAACTTTTGATATCTCAGCCAAGTCTCATGAATTGGTTCTCCTTCTACTCTCTTGAAGTTTTGGATGTTGTCACGCAATTTAACCATCTTTGTGGGTGGAAAGAACCTTATGTAGAATGCTTCGGTTAGCTCTCCAAGACAAAATGGAATTCCTTGGTAGCTCTGCTAATCACTTGGTTGCATCTCCCATTTAAGAGAATGGTAATAACCGTAGCCTAATTGATTCTTGTGTAAAATTGTTGAGTGAGAACGGGCTGCACACTTCCACAAAATTGAGAACATCCTCATGGGGATTCTCATGTTCTAGTCCCCCAAATATGCCTTTGGCTTGTAGAAGGTGTAGCATTAGGTTTGTCACATGGAATTCAGCTTGGCTCATAGCCGGAGGTATTTGAATACCACCTTTACCCCCCAATATATCCTCGTTGGGGTGAAAGAACTCACCATCATCACCTTGTTGCCCAGGTTGATTCACGGTGCTTTCAGTTGCACTGAACCTCTCACCTGAACACAAACAACTCACTACAAATGGTAGATTGATTCAACAACAACACAAAGAAATCACAATTCAACTTCAATAAAGGAATTTCAAACTACACCACTCCTAGGCAGCGGCGCCATTTTGATTAACGTTTCTAGTACACCTCATCTGATTCTAGGTGTAAACAATCGTTAATTAGTAAAAACCCAACGAAGAGTTGGAGTCGAACCCATATGGAGTAGTATGTGTTTAAATTCAATTATGAAGTGGTAAATGTGACTTGATTAGTTGTAGGAATAGAAATTATCGGAATCACTTAAATAAGTTAAAAAGGGTGACACAAAATGTCAAAAGGGGATTTTTGATAATAAGTAGCAATCTCAGTAATAACAAATAACAGGGGTATTTAAATGATTTAGAGGTACTTGGGGGATTGACCAATCAACTGCCAATTATGCTAAATAGGTGCTAGATAATTACTAATCACTAATAAATCCTCGCGAGTAGAATAGACTCTAGTTGAGGTAGCTTTCTCTCAAACAACTACCACGTTTAAATTAAATTCATTAAAACCTTAATAGACTAACATGAGAAACAACCCACAACCTCACTCCATCTACTCTCTCGAGCTAGATATGTACAATGGTACTTAGGATTCACTCTCTTGAGCAGAACCAACAAAGGCCCAATCACTACGAGTGATAATTTATAGCCTTGGTCTTAAACTTCTTTCTCGAGCAAGCATAAAATACGAAAAACTGTGAAATAGGCAGTTACTACAGCAAAATAACAGCAGCAATATATCAAACCCACTTAGAATTAGCACACAATTAATAATTTCTAACACCTATTAGCTAAATCAAGGAATTAATCACATGGTCAAAACCCCAAGAATGGGGTTTTAGCTAGTCATTATAAAAAGCGAAAATTCAATACCTACTACATGCTCCATAGGTGGGTTTTGATTTGTAAGACTTCAAAATAAGTAAACCTTCCTTTCATTACAAACCCACTTCTAAAATCTATTTGAAAGGAAAATTGACCCAGAACAATGTTTTTTCGTTCTGGGTATGAGTTTCCCTATATTTGGATACCTTCTCTCTCTTCAAAATATCCATTTATACTGATCAAAGATTTGACATTTTTGGGGCTAATCGGTGAAGAAAGGCGGGCTTCGCCGATCGGTCAGCTATTCTCAAATCGCCCCTATTCATCACTTTCTTGTTTCATGTTTTCATCCAATATGCACTTGTAACTTCAGACGGTCTCTATTGGGATTGCCGATCACTTCTGCGATGTGCCCTTTGTTCCATTGGATCACCAATTTGCCAGCATCTTCACTGCTCATTCTGTACTTTCGGCAGTATAGCGTCTCTGAGTCGATCCATTTGGCGAATCGCCGATATGGAACACATTTCCCCCAAATTTATCTCGTCTTAGATGTGGTGTACTATAAAATTGGGTGGGCTAAAGAGCCACTCGGCGAACCGCCATGTGGTCTTGGCGATTAACAGGATTGCTCTTCTGCTCTTCTTTGGCTTGTTAGTTCCTTTTTGTCCGGTAGTGTCCTTACCTTGCTCCTTAGCCTTAAATTTTGCAAATCAACACTTTAACATTAGTTTAGAGCATAAGATAGGCATTTGAGGAGACTAATACAATCAAAACAAAGCCCTTAATGAGTCTAAATCTCAGACTCATCACCAATCCATAACAAAAATAATATCTAAATACACCATCCCCAATATCATAATGTCTACCCAAGGGTCATAACTCGCCAAAGTAACAAAACAGGATCAATACACTCGATCAACCACTAAGGGATTACCTACGAGGGTAGAAAACAAATAGGCATAAACATACGATCACACATCACATCAAACCCTTTAACAAAGTAGGTAGACGCATAAGAGAAAGTAGATCCTAGATCAAACAATAGAGATATTGACTGGGAGGATATTTGTTATAACAACATTTAAAAATATCACCTTGGGTCTCCTTAGAAATGCATAACACTAAACCCTCACCACTGCAAATGTGAGTCATCCCTCTACCTCTATCTGACCGCCTCTACCAGTCAGAACTCTACTCTCACCGAGAGCTTGATGTGTCATTAATCTTGTCAGGACTTAAAACATATCCTGGGGTCCTCCTTAACCTTACATGGGATACTACCACGATAGATGATCTAGGTCTCAATAAGTAAAGAAAATTCTCAAGTGCGAAAATAACTATGAAGACCTAGAGAAACCAAAACGACTACCTTAGCCCTCCAACCTTTACTGTGATCCATAATAACTCTAACTCACATTGTAGGGACCACAAGATATTTGGGCACCCTTGGATGTCAAGATAGCTTGGTGATCTTGCTGTCGATCTTAAAAGAACCACTTTCTCTTGAGGATCCTCTACTACCAAAAAATATACCCGAAGTGCAGGCCCTCTTATGGTCCCTAACTCCCTTTTGTCTATCAATTCTACCTCCTTGGCAGTACCTACTATAAACATGAATGAATCCTCCATGCGGGATAACTTTAACATAGCCATAGGAATAGAATAGGACAACCCTCTAACAAATCTACGGGTCCTCTCAACCTTTCACAACCCAAACTATCCCCTATAAATGTCATGACATATGGGATCCCGAGACACCTTAAAAAAGCCACTTTACATAAGCATGACACTGTGATTACCAATAAAAAAATTAAACTATGAAAGATAGATGAATCTCAAAATCAACATCATAAGGTATACAAAAATTAGAGTACAACAAACTCATAAGTGGAAACGTACTAAGTGTTACAACAAGCCGCTATATCATAGGTTTGACTACGTCAAATCCCTAGCTGACGAAAGAAGTTTGAAAAAACTGAAATGACTAAAAAGATAAGAACATATAACATGTGATCAAGCCCTTTATCCATGGGACTCACCACAATCAAAGCAAAGCTGAATCAATCCACTAGCCACGACTAGATAGAGGAACATAAAACCCTATATTATGAAACAATATAGGCACAAGAGATTTATGCATTAGTACGTTGAATGTAGTGAATATGGGGAACAACCATAAACATAAACATGATAGCATAATAAGTTCAAAATATGACAATGCATGACCAAGTAAAACATATTAATTAGATACACTTAGTTTATAAATCATAAGAGGTCAGTGCAATATAGAAATCATGACATATGAATATAACATAAGCTTTGCATGAAAATCATATCATTTTAGAAATGCTTACAGTTAATGGATATAGACCATGTGAGATATAGCATGGAATCCAGTGTCTTACTCTCACATAAAAAAAAATCCTTTTTGCCAATATAAGGACCCTATACTTAAGATTAGGTGGATCCACTATCTTATTTATTAATTTGGGACACACTGTAGAGGCACATAGTTCAATAACCTTACGATTCGCCCAATCCACTTGGTGCTAAGTAATCTCCTAATGGAAAACATCAAGAATAATATCATATTCATATCTCTTTAGTCTTTGAAATGATGAGAATCTATGAACACCAACTCAATCATAAAGAGTCATAAAATCATAAGAATTACTTTTTTTAAATATCACAGTTTTATAACATATTTGATGTTTAAAAGACACTTAATCGTATATATCTAAATCATGATAATATTTTCATAGTAAAATCAGACTTCAATCAGAAGTGGATAAATCATTGACATATTTCATAACAGGAATACTGCAAGTGGAAGCAACACAATTTCATAAAAATATGAGATACTTTTTTAGAAAAGCAACCTAGAATCATTGTCACTACAATTCCTAATGCATGCATAACCTCAAATCTTAAATTCATGATCATAAAATACCTATATAACACGGGTTAATATGAATACTTTTGAAACATGTAATTTGAATCAATCATCCATAATAAGACCAAATATAGTCAATTGGATTAAAAAAAACGAACCCATGAAGAATAAAAAAAACCCTAGAAATTAGGTAACATCATAAACTAGAATTTAGGTATTTCTAATGACTGAATGGATGGAAAGGGATCCATTAAGGATTTTTTCCCATACCTAGAGTAATCTAAGCTTTTGAATTGGGGAAGAAAACTTAAAGAACCCTATATTTCCTTAAAGATCCTTATAGGGAATTGGAGAAGAAGGCCATTGGAGATTATGGTGTTCTTGAGTGAATGAGAGAGAATAGGATTATTTGAATAGTATATTTAGTTATTGAACCTTAGAATTTTCTGTAAACAATATAGTTTAGGTGTTAAATGGGTAGCAAAATGACCAAAATAACCTAGACTTAGAACTACCAGAAGTGACCTATGGAAAGACCTAGAGTCCGTACAAACATCTACGCACTGACCTAGTCATCTGTAGATCATGGCAGTGAAGACACAACGGTTGTCCTTATGAACTAATTGTTCTACACTTCTTACTTGGCGCAACTTGTTACATGGGTCATGAGTGGGAGCTTAGCTTCCATATTCCAATAAATTTCTATGAGCACTTCCTATGGTTTGTAGACCTTGGTATGAGCTGTTAGTCCCAACCATAGAACCCAAGGTCAATCAACATCTCACCAAGTCTAGAACAACTTCTATGAACAACTTCCTATGGGTCGTAGGTCCTTCTATGGACTGTCCTGTTGGTCCATAGAGTTTCATGAGACACTCAATATTTTCCCTTTCGCATGTAATCATCCATGACTACCTCTCTACGTACCGTAGGTGGGCTCGTAAGAACTGCACCAATAAACATATTTCTTTGTTTTTCTTTCCAACTTAATTGACAAGGTTTTGAGGTACTATAATATCTATCATATAGGAAACTTCATCCTAGAATTGGACTGAAGTTAGAATGAATAGAATAGGAAAAGAGTAATCAACTCTACAAACTCCATTATAATCAAACTATCGACGAGTATGAGATAAACTCATAATGAAGTCCATATTCAAATCTTCTCACACTCAAGTAGAAATTGTGTTTTCGTGAGCCATACCTCACAGTTTTTTATGCTTAACTTTCACTTGTTTGACAATTTGGACAGTTAGTCACAAATTCCACAATATCCTACTTCATCCCATCCCACAATAAAACATTCTACAAATCACGGTATATCTTGGTTTCACTTGGGTACATCGAATACTAAGAACTCTGAGCATCTGAAAAAAATATGTTTCCTCAGCACATCAATATTTGGAACATATAAATGATTTTACTAGTGAAGCACACCGTGGTGATGTTCTGAAATGGTATGAAGAATGTAATATTGTGTTAAATAGGGAGAAGTATCACTTCATGGGAAAATAAGGCATTGTTCTTGGTCAATAGATCTAGAAAGAAGGCATTCAAGTGGATAAAGCTAAAATTGAGGTGACTAAAAACTGCGCCCCCACCTATTCCTGAGGGTATAAGAATTTTCCTATGACATTCTAGCTTTTATCAAAGATTTATAAAAGAATTCTCCAAGATAGCACACCCACTATGTAAGTTACTTGATAAGGAAATAAAGTTTTAGTTTGATGATACTTTCTTTGAGGTATCTGAAGGGTTGAACAAGAAGCTGATTTCTCTACCTTATTTCACCGACTTGGGGAGATTGGTTTGAATTTATCTGTGATGTGAGTGGGTGGTGCTTCGCGTAGTGTTAGGATAAAGGCATGAGAAGATTTTTCATCTCATATGCTATGCGACCAAAGCCCTTAATATTGCTCAAAATAACTACATAATCACAAACAAAAATTGTCTACTATAGTCTTTGGATTCGAGAAATTTTGATCCTATTTGCTTGGAATTAAATTTATTGTGCACACTGATCATGCATATTTGAGGTATCTTATGGAAAATAGGGATTTTAAACCAATACTCATTTGATGAGTGTTATTGTTGCATGAGTTCTACTTCAAAGTGAAAGATAGAAAAGGGACTAAAAATCAAGTTGTTGATCACTTGTCCAGAATAAAAGACGAAGCAATGTTGCAGTTGGCATATGGAGTTGAGATAGATGATACGTTTCCAGATGCCTAGGTTTTAGCTGCCTCATATGATCTTATCCCACAGTTCACAGATTACGCTAATTACTTAGAGAATGATATGATACCTTCGAATTTTTGTTTTACCAAACAAGAAAATTCATATCTAACATGAAGAAGTTTTCTGTAAAGATACATATATGTTCCGTGTCTACGCAGATCGGATTATTTGTTGCTGCATACCCAAGGTTCATATGATGATTATTTTGAAAGCTTGCCATGTGTTTTCTTGTAGGTTGTCCTTATAGTTGTATTCAGACTAATAATAGAATATTACTGTGTGGGTTTTATTGGCCTACCATTCACAAAGTTGTTCATGATTTTGTAAAGTCTTGTGATCATTGTTAAAGAGAAAGATATATTTAAAGGAATAAATAATTCCCACATATTCCAATTTGGGTGATTAAACTGTTCGATGTATAGGGTCTTGACTTTATAGGTCTGTTTGTGAGTTCGAATGGGATGAAGTACACACTTGTTGCGGTGGACTGTGTGTCTAAATAGGGTGAAGTTGTTGTGCTTTCAAATAATGAAGGAAAGAGTGTCACTGCATTCCTTAAAAGAAATATCTCCTCCGCATTTGGTACGCTAAGGTCAATTATCAGCGATGAAGGTTCTCACTTTTGTAATAAGTTGTTCAAGGTGTTTCTTGAGAAGTATGGTTTTCAACATAATATAGAAACTCCTTACCATCCCTAGTGTAATGAGGAAGGGGAAGTTTTGAATAGAGATATCAAACAAATCCTTGGAAAGAATGTTAGTGTGAGCAGAACAAATTGGTCCAGAAGGCTTCATGATGCTTTATTGGCATATCAATCTACATTGAAGACTCCCATATATATCCCTCCTTACCAAATTATATTTGGAATGTCTTGTCACTTTCCTGTAGAGCTAGAGCACAAAGCCATGTGAGAATTCAAAATTTTGAATCTAGATTGGGATGTTGCATCAGATAAGAGGTTAAATGACCTAAATGAACTTAATGAGTTTCACCTAAAAGCGTATGAAAGTTTAGACTTATAAAAAGAAAGAATGAAGAAGTACCATGACCAAAACATTGAAAAGGGAGAATTTCTCTCGGTGATTTTTTCCTTATCTTCAATTTAAGGTTGCACTTGTTTCCCATAAAATTCAAGTCAGAGTGGATTGGACCATTTAGAGTAGTGGAAGTGTTTTCACATGGAGTGGTTGAACTAAAAATGATGAGGGAATGAGGTTCAAGGTTAATGGGGATAGGATTAAGCACTACATTGGGATGTTAGAAGAAGTAAAACTAATTGAAGAATGGGCTCTTGACATAGTCTAAGTAATCAAGGAAACTGCGTCATACCGGAACGTTAAATCGAGCGCTGCTATAGAGGCAACCCAAGAAGCTTAGTTTAGTTATTTTTTTTATGCTTTTTGATTCTTAGTTTTTATTTTTAGGCTAGTTTAGGCTAACTTAGGGTTGATGTACCATGAATTTACAGTACTTTTAATTCTTTAAAATTAGGGTTTTGCATATGTCTTAATTATTTGTTAGTAAATATGATAGTAATTTGCTTAGATTTTGTAGGAAATTATGTTTTGTGAGCAGTTGGTACTTAAAAGTTGTAGTAGCACGTTTTTTATTATTGATGACTCGATCTAGGAGCCATAGGTAGGAGTCGTTGTTTGAGGAGTTCATTTCTTGAGCTGAAATATAAAATGGCGGAAAATAATGACGAGCCGTAGTTACTTCTATGAGCCATACAATTGGGTCCTTGAAAGATTCTGAGATGTTGAGCTCCAGTACTTTAATGACAGTTAGCCAAGATGCGTCGTACAAAGATCTATGGGCCGTAGATCATACCCAAAGAAATTTCTCTTAAGAGAAGGACAAGTTGCTGATTGATGGAAGGTACCTACGAACCATATGAGTTCCTACAAGTCGTAGGTACAAACTGTAGAGACGACTGCAAATCCGGATTTTCCTATATTTCCTTTCGTACTCTATTTAGGATTTCATTTTCTATAAATATTAGTTGTATTTTTCGTTTTTGAGAGTTATAAAATTTGATACTTTTACTTTTTTCTTTGAGAATTAACTTGCTAACATTTCATGCATTTAATTCTTGAAGTGTTGGTTTAAAATATTGCTTTATGTTCAAAAATTCAAGGTTCTGGATTTTATCTACTGTAATTGTAAGTCCATGATTTATTCTATTAATTGTACTATGAATTCTGATAAACCAACCATGAGTAGGTAAATTCAGAACTGGGGTTGTGGGAACCATGAGTAATTGACAAAGTAGAACTAATAATTAGGTAATCCTAGATTAGCGTTAATGCATGTATTGTTGTTCTCTTCGTTTCAAATGCTGCACAATGTTAGAACTTGCCTTATTCCTACTTTCCCGAATAAGGAAGTAATCAATGGGAAAATAGATTAAACAACAGAGATTTACCATTGATAATCCACTCTCAAATAGAAAATCATAAAGATGCGAGGGCTAATCTAGGGTCAAGGGTAAGGGATAGTTAAGCATACCTCCTTAGATCGACAAAGTTGCATGGTGAAATTTCCTCATTAGATCGATAAATTTGCATGTCAAATATTAGGAAAGGGTTACTATTATTAGGTTTACTGTGTTAAGAACTTGTGAGGAACACATATACCCCCGTGTCATGTCATATTGATCTTACAAAACTGCGAATCCTATTACTTGATTACTTGTTGTTGTTCAACTGAGTCAAATATTAATTTATACTATGAACCCTTTTTTTACGGATATATTTTGACTGGAATTACAATCAACAGTAAATTGGCCTAAGTCTAGACCATATTTATCGTGGGATCGATCCTAACCTCTGTTAGGTTCTTCATATGACAATGACCGCTTACACTTCTTTCGGGAGGTGTAAATTGGGTGTATCAATTTTTTGCGCCACTGCCGAGGATAAGCCTTTTATATTAGACTAATTTCGTTATTGAACGACCAGTAAATTCTTTCTCAATATTACCTGTTTATTTAGTTTTTGTTTCTTATAGGTTTGGTTCGACGTGTATGTCCAATAGAAAAAGTCAAGGCATTCCCATGACACAATATGGTCAAGAACATAGAAAAACACAACGATGAATGGAAAACACATGATATGGCAAAAACATGGGAGAAGAAGATTATAGAATTGGGGATGCGACCAGGCACCCGAACTCAATCAAAGAAATAATTAGAACAATTATGCAATAGTGCGAAATAAAGAAGCACCCGATGTGCGTATTAACTACATGGTTGATCATAATGTTGTTGTATCAACTGGGGTCCATAGTTGTTCCTTCATTACCACCTGGACACATGTTTGTGGTTACTGGCAATCTGATGCAAATGCTTACATCTAGAGGGTTATTTCTTGGTATGAAATTCGAAGACCCATATGATCATCTGAGTAAAGTCATCAGCATGTGTAAGAGTAGTTTTGGTAGGCCAGATTTATTCATTGATGCAATTGAACTATATGTGTTTCCATTATCAATGACAGGTGATTCTACCATATGGTTATCTGAGCTTCCATATAACTCAATTACAGCATGGGTGGAGCTCCATAGAGTGTTCCTCGAAAAATACTTCCCTACGTTAATGAAGTTGATGCTAAAAGTCAAACTAAACAACTTCATGGCTCTTCATGGGGAGATAATCAGTTATTCTTTGGACAAATTTACGGGATTCATGAGAACTGTACCAAACCACTGTATTGATTATGATTTAATTAAGGATAACTTTTACCAAAGAAT
>JAJOOG010011478.1:0-31577 GCA_029582565.1 Solanum infundibuliforme
TGATCAGCACATGCTATTTAAGATTTTTGTTTCTTGGAAATGATGTGATTTTCTGTGCCATTTTTTTGTGTAGATAATGTGTCAAGTAAACTTTATACAGCGGTGATTAGATTGATTATATCGTATGGGGTTGAATGGTGGTCAGTCAAGAACTTACAAGTTCAATAGATAAAAAAATAGAGGAAGAGTGAATGCGTAAGTAGATGTGTGGACATATTAAGAGAAAAAATATTAGGAACAAAAAAATATGAGACAAGGTGAGTGTGGCCTTCGTGGCACAAGATGCGGGAATTAGTGATATTGAAATGATTCAGACATGTGAAGAGGAGCAATGGACATGATCTAGTGAGGAGGTGTGAGACGTTGAATAACAGCCTAAGGAGAGATATAGATAGACAGAGGAAAAATTGAGAAAAGGTGATTAGATAAGATAACTCCTTCAGCTCACCGAAGACATGTCCTTAGACAAGAGAGAATAAAGGTTGAAATTAGAATAGAGGATTAGCAGAAAGTTAGAGGCGATTTCTTTCTCTGGGAGGCGGGGTCATGATTTTATTTTAGAGCATTTTAGAACAACTTTCTAAGTGCGAAGGGACTTTTCCTCATTGATAAGAGAGATTTCAAATATTAGATCGAAATTTGACAAAGCAAACTTTATGTTAGCTAGACAAAATTGATTGACAGTAGGAAATTGGCAATAAGTTTTTGCTAATAGCTCAAGTTTTTGTTGTTTTATGTTCGTTATTCTTACTATATTTTCACTATAAATTTTTTTTCTTTGATATTCTTGTCACATTTTTTTATTTTATATAATTTTTCCTTTTAAATTTATTTTGTAAAATATACGTTTTTTTGTCTAGCGTTTATTGAGAAAACTTCTTTATCTTTTGAAAAAAAATAGTATAAAATTTACATACATTTAAACTTGTGATAATACAATGGGTATGTTGTTGTTGTTGGAAATAAAGTTTCATTGATGCATCTAATATTTCTTTTTGAAATGCCAAAGCAATGTCAATAGATATCATCAATATTTTACGCATGTTGGATTCTCTTATTTGACAAAAAGTCTATAAAGGTATACTCCTTTTATGAATAGTTTTGAAACACTGCAAAATATTTTCATATTTTTTACATTTCGTATTCAGTCAAATTTAATCAAATAAATTATGACAGAGAGTGAATGGTTTTTATTTTTATTGACATACCAATAAACTGAGAAAGAAAATTATTGATAATTATTTTGATATTAACAAAAAGCCAAGACAGGTTTTTCATAGGTCTAACTCCAAAAACATTCTTCAATATGTCTTAAAAACTTGACCTATTTCCTTGAATGAAAATAAATTTCCCGTTTCAATGACTACTCTCCAAACTAAATTGGGTTTGATTGAATTAATATTAGATATCCAAGAATTATTTAAAAAGTACTTTTAACTACAATTCTTCTTATATATTCATAGTTCATATCAAGTGAATTGTTGGGTATGACACACCCTTAAGAAAGAAAAAAACTTGAAGGACATAATTTAAAGACTACTTTCCACTATTACCTTTTATAATTATTTCAAAACTTGCCTCTTAGAAGAGTTTGAAACTATATTTATATTTGAAACTTTAACACAATCATTTCCTTAGTAGCTTGTTGCTACAACTTCTTTTAGTTTGTTCCGAACATACTCACTTTATTGGCTCTCGACCAGATTGGCCCGTTCTGCCATAAGTACCTCCATATTCCACTGAGTAGGATTCGACAATGGGTTTGGGTCGGTGATTGTAAAACTTCCTTTTATCGATCTTGATTCGCGTATAAATTCCGGAACTATGGACCTAGCTGAACCGGAGATCCCCGAAGTCCCACGGTATCATAGAATTAGGTAGCATATGAATAGGCCCGAGAAAACCCCTGTATAGCTTCTTCGATTTCTCGATAAAGAGCAATGTTCAATAGCGATTCTTCATTCTTTAGATAGCCGTATGAGAGCTTTGACATTCCATTCAGTTCAGGTCCCTAGTTCTAGTCGAATTGCGAGTAGTGGCAAAGCCATAGTTTTTGTGAGGGTGTTCATATTTTAGGACAAGTAAAAATATAAATCTTGTTGTTCTGTTCTCTTTTTTAACTTAAAAAATGGAACTAAAAAAATTAAATAAACGCCTAAGTTTGGGCTCAAACCCATGCCTCCAAGGCGAATTTGAACAGCCTTATCCACTAGGTGCTATCTTTCTTTACTATGTCAGGGGTGTTCAATAGTTAGTATAATTCAAAAATATCGATATTTAACATATATCTTCGCAAAAAAATTTCAACGAATGTTGTTCATCTGACCACCCTTAGCTAGGTGTAGCTCCGCCCCTGATTGCGAGTAAAGCTCGACACTACAAGCCGAACTCTACGACAATAAACTACTTTTAATTTTGATTTATCTTGCAATCCTTTCATCGACGACTCCATACTATTTTTCAATCTCGGCATGTACGAAACCTTTTCAAGTCTTTTTGGTTTTTTTTAGCCCTTCATAGGAAATTACAATAATGATGAACAGCTTGTTCCCAAATAAAAGTATTCGTCATGTAACTCATGTTTCACTTGTTGTTCAATGAGATAGGAGACAATTTTATTGAGTTTATATTCGTCATGTAACTCATGTTTCACTTGTTGTTCAATGAGATAGGAGGCAATTTTATTGAGTTTATTTGTCCCCGAGATCTGGTTTGATTGTTCTCCCTCTTCTTCAACAACGAAATTTCTTTCAATAATAAAAAAATTCCTAACGGAAGATTCATTTGTCGTCCCACCAAATTCATCTTCGGACAAGACGGTTGTTGCGCCTATATTATAGGGCTTTAAATTCATTATTACCAAAATGGAATAAGGGTATATTCATAATTTTAAGTCTCAAGCTAATGTTAGTATATATATATTTTTTCCAGTAAGGTTAGCATAGATACCTAGATAGATTGCTGGCTGGAATATAGCAACACTGTTGTTGCAACCAGCCACATTTTATCCTAAATTTGAACTTGTGAACTGAGTTTTGTAGGTTAATTCCATGGATGATCAAAACTACAATGAAGAAGAAGCTTACTCAATTATAAATTGCAATTTGCCGAAAGATGCAATGGAGCTGATACTCATAGGGCTTCCAGTCAAATCGCTGCTCCGGTTTAAGTGTGTAGCCAAATCATGGTATAATTACATTAGGAGCCCTAATTTTATCAAAATGCACCGAAATCATCAAATCTATCGTATTCCTTCTGTCATTTACTCTTACCAGAAAAAGAATGTTAGCTGCTTCAGGCCTGATATATTTTTGCTACATCTTCATCCTGTTTTGCGCAACACTGAACAGTACAATTCCCCTATAAAGCAGCAATTGTATTTACCTTTTGATGGGGTGAAATTCGAGTGTTGCTGCAATGGCTTCATTTGTTTTATGAAGAATATCTATAGCTCACCAAAAGTTATCCTCTGGAATCCTGCTAATCATAGATACAAATGCATTAGTATACCCTCTGAATGCTCCAAATTTACTGATCTAAAACTCGGGTTTCATCAACAAAGCAATGAATATAAAATTTTGAAAGTCCCTTTTCAGATGTTGATGGATGATGAATCAACGAAAGTTGCTTGGGTTTATACCCTGAGTTCAGGTTCATGGAAAACCGTATCGTTCACTCTTCCTACCCTAACTGGTTCTTCGGAACCTCAGATTTCTGTGAATGGTTTTATGTATTGGCTGACTGGACGCGAGGTGGAATATGTTATCTGCTTTGATCTGATTAAGGATGAATTCAAACTTATAGATATTCCTGATGATCGTGGTTTTGATCGCCAACTTGTTCACAGAAAGCTTATGGTTTTGAGAGGATCACTTGCGATGATGGTCTCCGTTGAGGATTGTACTAAGAACACTGAGATATGGATGCTCGTGAATGAAAAGAGTTCATACTCTTGGACTAAAAAGTTCATTTTAGAACCTTTCTCCGGAAAAACAATGCTGTTGGGAATGTTGAACGATCATAAGCTTCTCTTCGTTGTTTTAAAAACTCTTCCTTATGGTCTCAGACAAGTCTACTCTTATGATCTGGTTACCGAAAAGATAGAATATTTTCATGTGCCGAAGGAACAAGATATAGCATGGTTTGTGGGAGTGTATGGGTGCTATTTTGAGAGCTTGGAACTTGAAGATGGATCTGGCCGGAGATACTGAAATTAAATAAACAAGTTTGTGATTACTACTTTTGATAGAGTAATCGCGCTATGAAGTACTGGTTTGTTGTTTGTTTTCAATTGTTTTCCTTAACTACGTTGATCAACTTCCTGAAACATTGATTGGTTTACTGTGTGCATTTCAGTGGAAATGCCAGAATACCTTATGAATCTGCTATATTTGGAGAATTGTTTTAGAAATATTGTTGTGTTCATTTATTGATTGCAGTAGATATGATGTTAAAAGTTTAAATCAGGTTTTCCATTTATTGGATTCACCAAATGTTAGTTCTGAATAGAATTGTTGGGCAATGATGTGATGTTCTTTGTCTTAAGAATGTGTCATGCCAAGGCTTGAAAGATAAACTTTATAGAGTGGTTCGTCAGATCGATCATATGTTGGCCAGTTAAGAATTCACAAGCCCAATAGATGAAAGAGGTAGCGGAAATGAGGATTTCTAGATGGATGTATGAACATAATAGGAGAGGAAATATTAAGAATTTTTTTTTTTGGGATAAGGTGGGCGTGACCTTCTTGGCACAAGATGCGGAAAGTGGGATTAAAATGATCCACACATATTGTGACTAGGAGGAACGGAGACAACCTAGTGAGGAGGTGCGAGAAGTTGACAATAATAGCCTAATAAAAGGTAGAGATAGATCAAGGAAGAATCAGAGGAAAATGTGATTAGATAAGACAACACCTTCAGCGCACCAAGGACATAAGAGAGTATGAAGATTGAGATTAGGATAGAAGATTAGTAGAAAGTCAGAGAGTTTCTTTCTTTGATAGGCGAGGAGATGATTTTATTTTAGAGCATTTTATGTGCTCTCTCTTCTCCTTACCATTACCATTAGCATTGTATTTTTTGTTCATTACCTTATTCTTCAATAGTATTACTATTGTTGTTTTTATGTTTCTGATTCTTACTATTTTTTACTATCAAATTTTTTTTCTTTGGAAGTTGTCTCATCTTTTTTATTTAATATATTTTTACTATTGTATTTGCTGGTGCTGTTGAGGAAGTATCCTGAGCATTTTGTCATCAATACACGATCCAAGGGATGAGTGACTTTGGAGTTCGTTTGTCTTGTCTCACTACTTTCGTGAGAACTTGTTGACACTTTTTAACTGTGTAGCTTAGCTTTAGTTGAGCCTCAAGTCACTGGGGTCAAACATGGGCATTTACTTGGTGGACAAAATTACTTGCTAGTTTTGCTGGTGTGTAACAGCTGATAACTTTGATAAAATAGTCGAGATGTGTGCAAGTTAAGCTGAACACTACTATATTACTGTGTAACCATTTCTCATACTTTCTAGAAACAATCAAAACGATCAAAAGAAATTGAAGGAATCATCATTTTAATAGCTGCACCTCGTGTAGGAATTTAATATCACGGAATATATGAAATAATATTTAAAACTTATCAATCATTAAAACTAAAACGAACATTAATAATTTTATAATTAATCGTTTTGCTTTCAGGAAGTGTTACTATTTGATATTTTTAGGGAATCAAATGAACATCAACCTCATATATTAAATTTTCTAATAAATATATAATCATTGGTGACGGATAAATAAATTTTAAAAGGCTGAAAAAAGTGAGCAAATATTCTAATTTTAACGTGTAGAAAGTTCAGTCATACTTTTTGCTTTACATATATCATTTTAAATTAAAGTTCCCCATTTAAATGTATCATAAGAAATAATTAAAATGGAAAATTAAACGAAGAATGTATCATATTGGACAACAATTCAACTTATCATATATACTTGAAAGAGAAAAATATTACACAAAACTATTCAGTTTGTTTGGGTGCTTTTTAAAAATCATCATACTAGAGAGATGGAGTTTAATTTGAAACTACACTTCTATTCCAATCGCAGTGTCAAGAAGCAAATTTATTACTTTCAAAAAAAGTATTTACAACTTGCAGTAAACTTGACAATCTGTCCATACTTCATATTGAATGTGAACAATTAATTTATTGTCTAGTTATCTATGTCTTTGGGATTAAAAGAGGCTTCAATCTTGTCACCCCCCGAGCCTACACCCTGAAGGTGGCTGGCACTCGAGAACCATTGTTTTCCCCAAGCGAACCCTTGGCCTGACTTACTTACTCAGCGGAAGACTTAAACAAAAGAAATAGTCTCAAATAAGGAACTTATGAAATAAACTCACAATGTCTTTAAGGAAACATTCAAACTAGCCAAAATGGCTACTCATGTCTCATAGCAAAACATCTAAAATACAAGAGACTAAAGAACTATAACTATCCGTCTATGAAGCCTCTAAACAATGAAGGATGTCAGGACAAGACCCCCGATCATCCTAACAACTGAAATACTAGAAAGCAAAGTAAAGGGAGTCCTCCGGAAAGCAAGGAGGCTCACCAACTGACTCTGAGTGCTCAACTGGATCAACGAAGCGCTGGATGCTGATCCTGGTTACCTGTGTCTACATCATAAGACGATGCAGGCCAAATGGCATCAGTACATTGAATGTATGAGTATGCGAGGGGAAAACTAAACATAACAAAAGCTTGAAATGAATCTGAAAGTAACACTTATCTTGGCTTTACTCAACTCATGAATAACTCAACTCAAATGCAAAGTAAAAACAACAATAATGGTGCAGTTTATATAAAGCATTTAAAACCATAAACAACAACTCAATGTATTGAAAAATACAATAACAACTCAATTACTTAAAATTAATATAATACTGTGGGAGTTTCTCTAACCGACAACCACCACTATGAGCCTAAGTGATGATACAACGTCTCACCCACGCTGCCAGAACTGTCCTATACTTTGCCATCATATAGAACGCCTTAACTAAGTGGATTCACTAGTCTATGCTAAAAATCACTAAGGTGTCATCTAAAAAGTATGACCCTTTCTACCCATGATGGCTACATGATTTATGGAGAGTTGAGTTATTATGAACTCGCGTCCCCATATTGGTGCTCAATTGTAACATCCGACAATTTGAAATAACTATAGAGAAGCTGGAAATCGTAAATAGTCATTTTTGGAAGGAATTAAAAATCTGGAAATTTGGTTAAGTGTGGGAAAAAAGTGAGTTTTTGGCCAACTTTGAGCAGTCATAACTCCTAGATCAGGATGAGTTAGGAGTAGTTCCAGTTATGTTTGCGAAGCTTGTGGAATGATCTTTCCAACACCACCGAGTTTGCTCGATTTCGAGTTCGTATGAGGGAGTTATGCCCTTTGGAAGTTGGGCAATTGGCAGAGAATCCGTCCGGAAATTTTAAGGGTATTTTGGTCTTTTCCCTAACCAATTTTTTTGGTTATATTGTTGTGTTAGACTGATTTTTAGATCAGTTTGTCCCATTTTAAAAGAGTGAGAGTTAGGGTTCTTGAGAGAAGAGGAGAAGAAGAGGAGAAAAGAGAAGAAGAAGCAAGGTTTCGTCAAGGATCGTCGTGGATATCGTCGGGGGTGATCCCTACTAGGTATGTGAGTTCATAGTGTTGGGGTTGGTCCTTTCCCCCACACTCCAAACTCGTTTTATTTTCAAGAAAAGATTGGTTGTGTTGTTGAAGTTGTTGGTTGTGTTGTTGATTGTGGTGTTGAAGTCACTTGTTGATTTGGGACATGATTTGGTTGTGTTTTTGAGTTGAATCTCTTGTATGTGAGATCATAGTGTTGGGCTGGTTCTTTCCCCCACACGCCAAACTCGTTTTTGATTCTGAGAAAGATTTGTTGTGGTTGTTGAATTCTTGTGGTTGTGTTGTTGAAGTTTCTTGTTGGTTTAGTACATGTTTCCGGTTGTGATTTTGAGTTGAATCTATTGTATATTAAGGGTCTTTATGATTCTAAGTGTTTGCTGCTGGAACCTTTGAGGTTGAGAGGGTTTAGAGTTGGAAAGAAACAAAAGGGAAAAAGTCGAATTTTTGGGGGAAAAGGGCTGGGCTGTCGTGCCAGCCAGCGCACCCCAAAAAGGGACGCTGAACTTTCCCCTTGGGGCAGAGCACCTGGCAGAATGCCCAGCAGGCCCCTCTGAAGTTGAGGGCTAGCGCCCCGCGCCTCTTAGAGCGCCAAGGACGCCAATCCTTCCCTTTACCTTTCATTCCCCACTTTTTCATACATGTTCCTTGGTAAAGTACCTATGTTTTATAGCTGTTTCCAATACTTTAAGGTACATCTTAACATCCCAAACTCATCCATAAACGTGTGACATACACCTTGAATTCATAATCCAATTCGAGGAAAGTTAGGATCGAAGTCAAGTGAAGTTAGAGTCAAGTTTAAAAGTTAAAAAGCAAGTCTTTAAAGTTTTTATTGAACATTTTACCTTCATTTTTAAGGCTCAAGTTTCAAGTTGAGAAAAGGGTATAGAGTTCCAAGTTGAGTAAAGGGTATAGAGTTTCAAGTTGAGTAAAGAGTATAGAGTTGAGTTCATTTCTCAAAAGTTAATATGGAACTAAGTATTCCCAAAGAAGTTTATAAATGTTTTTACATTTAAGTAAGAAAGGAACTATGTTTTCCAAAAGAGCCTTTGGGCTAAGCATTGAGTAATTATCTCAAACTAAAGAAAGAAGTTGTTTTAAAAGCATGAGCCAAAGTTTTTTTAAGAGTAGTATTGAGCAACGAATTGGGGACATGAGTTCATATTAACTCAACTCTCCATAAGAACCATGAGCCAACATGGGATTTGACGGATCATTCTTTTTAGATGATCACGTAAGATTAAGCTAGTGGATCCACTAAGTAAAGTAAGGTCCTATATCACGGCAAGGTATAGGATGATCCTTGGGCAACGTGAGGTAAAACGTTGTATCACCACTAGGGCTCATAGTGGTGGTTGTCGGTTAAAGAATCTCCCACAAGAGCTATATTACTTTTATATAAGTAAAGTTGAGTTTGTTATTGTTTTATCAACTACGAGCTAAGTTGTTTACACTATTTTACAGGTTTTATATATTGCATGTGTCTTATTACTTTATATATTGAGTTCAGTGATTCATGAGTCGTACAGAGCCAATGTAAGTGTTCCCTTGTACTCTTTTCAAGCTTAAGTTGTGGTTTAGTTTTCCAGCTCGCATACTCGTACATTCCATGTACTAATGCCAGTTGGCCTGCATCTTATTATGATGCAGACGCAGGTACCCAAGATCAGCATCCAGCACGCCGTTGATCCAGTTGAGCACTCCAGAGTCAGTGGTGAGCCTCCTTGCTTTCCGGAGGACTCGGTTGTTTTGTTCTCTTAGTTTTGTTTTATTAGGATGTTGTGGGGTCTGTCCCAACATCCATCTCAGTATTATAGAGGCTTCATAGATAGTCAGTCAGTTAGTTTTGAGTCTCTCATCTATGTATATACATAATATTCTATTTTGGGACTCAAGTTGCCTTTTTGGCCAGATGTTATCAGTTAAGTTGTTGTATGTCCTTGCATTGCTTTGAGTTATGTTGTTGAGTTAAATTTCCGCTGACTTAAGAAAGCCAGGCCAAGGGTTCGCTTGGGGGCCAGCAATGGTCTTCGGGTGCCGGCCACGTCCAGGGTGTAGGCTCGGGGAGTGACATCAATACTACTCCCAAAATATACTGAGCTCATGTGTTTGTAAACACAAAACTCTTTCTTTGATTTGAGATAATTACTCAAAACTTAGCTTAAAAGCTCTTCTTGGAAATCGGTGTTTCCTTTCTTGCTCAAATGTGAAAACATTTTAACTCTTGGGAATACTTAGTTCTCATATAATCTTTGAAGAAATGAACTTTTACTCTTACTCTTTACTCAACTCAAAGCTTAAGTCTTAAAACAAGGTTAAAACGTTTGTAAAAGACTTTTGGAAAACTCTATGAACTTCTCTTGACTTGACTCTTAATTTTCCTTGAATTGAATTATGGATTTAAGAATTGTGATTTGTGATAGGAAAGATCTCATGATGTTTAGGAGTGTTTTTAGATAGTTAAATATGAGAAAATATCAAGAAATCACTGTCTGAAAGCAGGTCTGCGACGTGGAGATGTATTTAATTATTTGGTCGCGAAATAACTTTTGAGGCAAAATGGTCCGTGACCGCTCCGCGACGCGAAAGAGGTTTCCCCAAATCTGAGGAACAGGTCTGCGTCCTGGTGCCCAGATTCGCCAGACTTTTCCTTCTTCGTTTTTCCAACCCCAAATCGCCTAAACTCGACTATTTTTCTCAAATTCTCTTTAGATTAAGATACCCAGCATAAGTACACAAGAATCTAATTCGAAACAACTCTTAAAATCAATATATTAATCTCTAAAACTCCTCAGTCTCAGCCCAATTCAAGAACGAAAGCAAATTCAAGAATACATATCAAGAACATCTAACTTTCAACCTCTTTAGAATGAATTTCGCTGAACTTAACACATGATTGACACATGGGTGAACAAACACAACGCTATGAAAGTCTCACATACCTCGTAGGGATCACCCCTTGACGAAATCCACGATCTTAGCTTCAAGAATTGATGATTTCCTTGCCTTCTCTTCTCCTTTCTCCTCTTCTTTTCTCTTCTCTCAAAACCCTAACTCAAATATCAAAAGCGTAAACTGAACAACATCAGTTTAGACCCCAATTAATTACCAAAAAATGAAATTAAGTCATTGGGTATGGAAAAGACCAAAATACCCTTCCAAAATCCGGATTAGACTTTCCTTATCCAAACAGCCCAACTTTAAATGAGCATATCTCACTCATACGAACTCGTAATCGTGCAAACTTGGCGGCGTTGGAAATATAATTCAAATATCATTCCTACGGTATCTGGAAACACACCTAACTCATCCTGAGACAGGAGTTATGGTCGTTTGAAGTTGACCCAAAACTCATTCTTAACTTAACCCTTGTCAAATTTCCAGATTTTTATTATTTCCAAAATTACTCTTTCAAATTCTAGCTCTTTCTAGTCCTTTCAATTAGTGAGATGTTACAAATCTAGTCGTATTCCTTTATAGATCATCTGACACAACATCCTTGAAGCCATGTCAAAAGTTTATTAATGTTGTCTTCTATTCCTGGTTCACTTGGCACATGAAGGTACGATAAGATTTTTAAGGCCTTTATGTCCTTACAATGGCATACCAAATTTAAATTTTGTCTTCAAGAGATGGTAGTATAGATCTTAAAAGGGGTTTTTATTGTACGTTGAACAATTGCAAAAGAGAAATTTTTTCTGAATACTCAATTAACGTATGTTATTTAATCTATACTAACAAATAGTTATAACAATAACTTTGCAGAAATATAAATAACAAAGTTTAAAGCATGTACTCAAAAATAAAAATTAATAACATAAGCATAAATTAATGGATGTAAAAAACATACCAGGATCTGTAACAATAGAATGAAACTAAAAGGAAAAAATCGAGTCGACTGAATGTACAATGTCGCCTTTAGTAAATTATTCCCCTCTAGTTCCCTAGGTTTAAAGAATAAATCCTCCCAAGATAGAACGATTCTATTCACCAGTGTACTGATACACAAACAATGGTGGCAGTGAGCCACTCAACACGAGAAAAGTACACAAGGTATGACTGTTATATATTTATCTGAACCAGCTAACTCACATAGTTTGTCCCAACACTTCATTCTGTTACCAATCAGTTAAACTTAAGTTTGGCCTGGTATTCCTATTTGGCAATCAGTTGCTTAAGTAAGTTCAAAGGGGGGCTAATATTTAGACATATAGAAGATTTGGTGGAAGTTTAATTTGTAAGATGGTGGTGATGGTTGTGAAAGTTTTTGAGAGAAGGGGAAGGCTAGTTTTGAAAATAAATAAATTAAAAGGAAATCCTGATTTGTGGTATCGCCACATAGGCGGGCTTAGTGTTCCCTTTATATATAAACCCATTCCGAATTAACTTAGCCCATAAGGTCTGAACTGGCGGCCCATTACCAATTACCGGAGCGATATAATATAAATAGTAGCGAATTAACAAAGAGAAGTTGAAAGTGAAAATTAGGGTTTTGTTTATTGTACTAGTTGTTGCCGACGAACGACGATGATTTACGATGTGAATTCGCCGCTTTTCCGATCATTCCTCAGCCAGAAGGGAGGCGCATCTGACAAGAGGTACATATAAATTCTCTCGCTAACCGTAAATTCATCGTCGCTCAATGTTTTCCGATTTATTGTTCATGGAGGTATTATAAATTTATGATTTATGCTGTATTAGGGTTACATTCTCAAATTCATAGCCTAACCTAACACATAAAGTTTAATAGTTTGTGAGGTGGATTTTGCCTGCTTGCAGAAGAAGATTCCGTCTGTTAGATTTCCTTTTACATTATCTGCTGCCCGATCCTTTTGTTCGTTTCCTTTCAGGTGGAGGCTTTGAATAGATTTTATATATATATTTCTCGATTAGCTTTGTATAAATTTGTCGATTTGTTGTGCTCTATTGAGTTATGTAGTGTTTGACTAGTAAATATGTTTGATAGGCAATTGTGTATATGTTTGATAGGCAATTGTGTGAATGTTTTTATATTATGGTCATGCTTTGTCAATACACTTTCTTGTAACCGCTAAGTGTTTGTGTAAGACTGAAATTTTGATTCAGTTTCAGAAATAATTCGATTAGGAAACATCTTTATTTTTGGCTTTGGTCAGTAGGTATTTAATGTTATATAGAAACTGAAGCAATCTCAGTCGTAATGATGAGATATTTTCCTACTAGATGTCATGTTTCTGATCACGTAGCTTCTCATGTTGTCTTGTAGTATACATGTATCTTGCCAAAAATTGTTTTCCTGGCTTAATACAATCTGTAATGATTCCAGCTGCTTCCAAAAGAAAACATCTTTTAGGAAAGCACTGTACATTGCACTTCAAATCCATCGGAAGCAGCTACTTGTGGCAAGTAGCTGTTTAGTTAACAGAACATTCAGATTAGAATTGCTTAGAGTTGTTGAAATTGGGTTTTAAGCTATGTTGCTCTTCAAAAATATTTCCAGGTGTGTCAATCCTCCAAAAGCTACCCTCTTCGGGAGGGTCTAAAACACGTGTGCCAACATTTTTGGAGACATGGAGTTATATGGGTTTTAAGTACTCTAAGTGTATTATTGAGAACATTCCTGTATCTTTATCTAATGTAGTTTTCGTGTCCACTTGTTCCTTCATAGTCGTGTCAACAGCCTCACTTCATACCACAAAGCATGGCGGTGCCTCTAACCTTTTTGTTTAATTCTACAGGAAAACAGAAGAGAAGAAGCCCAAGGAACAGAGGCCAAAAGCAAGTGAAAACAAGCCTGTTATGAATGAATGAGAGCTGTCAGATGTTAACTTTTTGTTGTCTAGCAACTCTTTTAAAAGATGTTGAATATGTACTGCATTTGACATTTAAATAGATCATAAGATATTTGATCCTTTACTTATATTGGTTTTAATTTCCGATCCAAGCTTTTGATTTTGGGACTAATTAGTGTCACGTTTGTGGTTAAATGGTGGTTTAACTAAGTTTTAGAACTTGAGAGTCTGTAGTGTAACCATTGGAAGTAGGCTGTTTATGGTTATGGTTAAAAACCAAACCAAACTGCAATCCGATTAAAACATATTAAGAATTTTTAGTACTCTCATTATTGTCTCAATTTATACATAAATTCTTTTTTAATCAATCTAAAAAAAGAAATATTTTTGTATTTTACAAAATTTTAATGATGCCATCAATATTTTATAGTATTTTACGTATGTTGGATTCTCTTAATTGACAAAAAGTCTATAAAGATATTATACTAATTTTAAGAATAGTTTTGAAATATTGCAAAATCTTTTCATATTTTTTACATTTCGTATCTAGTCAAATTTAATTACATAATCTGAGACTGAGTGAGAAGTTTTTGTTTTTATTGACGTACCAATAAACTGATAAAGAAAATTATTGATTATTATTTTGATATTAACAAAAAGCCAGGCCAAGACAGGTCTTTCCTAGGTCTTACTCCAAAAACATTCTTCAATATGTCTTGAAAAACTTGACCTCTTTCCTTGAATGAAAACAAATTTCCCGTTTCGATGACTACTCTCAAAACTAAATTGGGTTTGATTAAATTATAAAAAAGAATGCTTTTAATTACAATTCTTCTTATATATTCATAGTTCATATTAAGTGAATTGTTGGGTATGACGCACCTTAAAAAGAAAATAAACTTTAAGGATATAATGTAAAGACTACTTTCCACTATTACCTTTTAAATTATTTCAAAACTTGCCAATTAGAAAATATAGAGTTTGAAAGTATATTTTTGTTTGAAACTTTAACACAATTATTTCCTTAGTAGTTTGTTGCTACAATTTCTATTTAGCTTGTTTCGCGCATACTCACTTCACTCGCTTTCGTTCAGTAGTGATTCTTCATTCTTTAGATAGCCGTGTGAGAGATTTGACATTTCATTCAGTTCAGGTCCTTATTAGTTCTAGTTTAATCACGAGTAAAGCTCGACAGCTCTACGACAGTAAACTACCTTTTGTTTTTTCTCGTGGTCCTTCTGATAAGGGTAAGGATGTAAAGTTCTAGTACGTTAGTATTTTTTATAGTCCTAGTACATTAGTATGTTCGAGTTATACGTAGTTAGTTCCTCTTCTCTTTAGGTCTCATATGTTCAACAAACTCCTTTCTCTTCTATAGTTGTACATGTATAAATATCACACATTGTCTCAATAATACTTACGCTTTTATAATCATTTCTAACTCTTATACTTTCTATCTCAAAAGATCACTCAATTTTGAAAATTTATCTAGTAAAGTAATTAACTTTGTTTCGTATCAATAAAATCAGTCAACTTAAATCTTTGTATCAATAAAATCACTCAACTAAATTACCATTACAAACCAATTTGATATGACAAAATAAATTATTTTTTATGGTTAAATAATGACAATAACTTATTGTGATCTCGTGAAGGTTAAAAATTGGTTTTTGAAAAATCCTCTACTCACAAGGATGAAAAATATCTAAATTTAATCATATGCTTGATAAGATACTATAGTATATATTCTTAGAAGATGAAGCTAAGCAGATAAAATAATGAACAAGAATCTCAAACTAGACCAAATAGAAGGATTCGTCATGTTTTACTTGTTGTTCAATGAGATATGCGACAATTTTATTGAGTTTGTTTGTCCTCAAGATCTGGTTTGAATTTGTGATGGCCTTATCTTCACCTATACAATGTGACAGTAATTTGGAAGCAGAGGTCTTGGCAGCTAAATATGATTTGAGCAGATGTATACTTTTGAATTATAGAGACTTTACCCTTGAAGTGGATTCATTATCTCTTGTCTAAATGATCAACGAGAACAAATGCTATAATTATAAACTACTACGTTAGTATGTTCGAGTTATACGTAGTTAGTTTCTCTTCTCTTTAGGTCTCTTATGTTCAGCAAACTCCTTTCTCTTCTATAGTTGTACATGTATAATTATCACAAATTGTATCAATAATACTTACGCTTTTATAATCATTTCTAACTCTTATACTTTCTATCTCAAAAGATCACTCAATTTTGAAAATTTATCTAGTAAAGTCATTAACTTTGTTTTGTATCAATAAAATCACTCAGCTTAAATCTTTGTATCAATAAAATCACTCAACTAAATTTATCATTACAAACCAATTTGATATGACACTTCTTTCAGGCTTGTTGGGAGATAGTTGGTGACGACATTGTGGGTATTGTTCAATCATTTTTCCAGGGAAATACCCTTCCTAAGTCTATTACTCATACTAATTTGGTTTTGTTGCCTAAGAAGGATTCCATTCAAACCTTCTCAGACTTAAGACCGATTAGTCTAAGTAATTTTATAAAAAGTGATCTTTAGAACATTACATGATAGTCTGGAAGGTTTATTACCAAGAATAATTTCTGTGAATCAGTCTAGATTTATGAAGGGTAGAAGCATAGCAGAAAATGTACTACTAGCTCAGAAAATTATCACAGATATCAGAAAAAGAGAAAAACCAGCCAATGTTGTGATGAAGCTAGACATGGCTAAAGCTTATGATAGGGTGAATTGGAGTTTCTTAGTGAAAGTACTTGAACATATGGGTTTTAACTCAGTGGTGGTTTACATGATCTGGAGACTGATAGCCAACAACTAGTACTCTATACTAATCAATGGCGAGGCACATGGTTTTTTTCATTCCTCTAGAGGGGTGATGCAGGGGGATCATTTATCACCTGCTTTATTTATTATCGCTGCAGAAGTGCTCACTAGAGCACTAAACCAGTTGTTCTATAACACCGACTTCAAAGGTTATGGGATGCCAAAGTGGAGTGAGAAGTTAAATCATCTTGCTTATGCAGATGATACAATCATATTTGCTGCTACTGAGAAAAAATCTATTGATCTTATTATGAATACCTTGAAGGAGTATCAAAACCAATCAGGGCAAAAGATCAATAGAGATAAGAGCTTCTTTTACATGTTTCAAAAGGCTGGTAATTCTCTTATAAATGAAGTGGAGGAGGCTACTGGATTTGTGAGAGGTAATTTTCCTATAATTTACTTAGGATGCCTTATTAATCATGGAAAGATGAAGAAGTCTCATTTTAATGAAGTGATTAAAAAAGATTCAAAATAAGTTGCAAATTTGGAAAGGTAAGCTCCTGTCTTTTGGTGGTAAGGTTGTACTTATCAATCATGTGTTGCAAAGTATTCATGTATACTTGTTATCTGTGTTGGTGCCACCTAAATGTGTAATAAAGGACCTTCATAGAATATTTGCAAAATTTCTTTGGAACTTCAAAGAAAATAGCAGGGGAAAGCAATGGATAGCCTAGGATGACATTTATTTGCCTAAAGAGGAAGGGGGTCTTGGATTCAGATCTTTGTTTGATGTGTCCAAAGCTGTGTTTGCAAAACTTTGGTGGAAGTTTAGAACAACAAATTCACTATGGTCCCAGTTTATGTGGAATAAGTATTGCAAGAGGTATAGACCTCAAGTGGTGGAATGGAGGGGTGGGTCTCAAGTTTGGAAGCTAATGTTAATGGCCAGAGTTAACTTTGATCAAGAAATATGGTGGGAACCTAGATGTGGTCATGCTAGCTTATGGTATGACAATTGGACACAACTTGGAGCTCTACACTATATCATGCCTATTGATCAAGTTGCTAATGAAAATCTGGAAAAGGTTAATCAACTTAGATTGGATGGAATTTTAACCTGATGACAGAACTATTGGGAAAAGAAGTTTGTGATCATGTTAACTATATCTTGGGTCACACTCAGCATGTGGAAAAGAAGGACAAGCAGTGGTGGATGCCAAACAGTACATGAAACTTTTCTGTAAAGAGTGCATGGGATATTATCAGAAGTAGGAAGGATCCTCAAAAAGATATATTGTTTATATGGGAGAAGGGCTTACCTCTCAAAATATCTTTTTTGATGTGGAGAATTTGGTTTAAGAGGATTCCAATAGGGGAATCGAAGTCCTAGTTAGGTGCAGAATAGTTGATTCCATTGAGTGTTGTTGTTGTAATAATCAACAGGAATCGTTTAACCACCTATTTATATCATGTCCTGATGCTCATTATTTATGGAAGTTGTTTGCAGCAGCTATGGGAATGCAAGGACCATCCAATCAGATGAGACAGACTATCTATAAGTGGTGGATAGAGGACTATGTAGCTAAATTAAAACCTTTATGTAGAGTCATGCCATATTTTATCATTTGGCAATTGTGCAAAAGGAGAAATATAATAGTTCATGGGGAAAATATGACTAGGAATGCTATGGTGTTGGATATCAATAGAAATGTATATTTCATGGCAAGAGCCAGGTACCCTTGGTTGGAAGAAATGCCTACCACCTGGCCATATATTGTGCAATTTCTGGAAAATTATACACCTCTGATAAGCACCACAGTGATAAGGTGGAAGTATCATGAGAGGAAAAGATACAAATGCAACTCTGATAGTTCCTGTCAAGTCAATTATGGTCTGTGTTCCAAGGTATTTTGTATAAGAGATGGTCAGGGAGATTTGGTGTATACTAAAGCTAGTAAGTTGGAGTTTTGTTCAGAGGCTAATATTAAAGGTTTTAAAGATGGCTTATTGTATTGCTTAAGCCATAATCTTTTGCCCTTGATAATGGAGATAGATTCCTTAATTATTAAGAAGATCTTGGATGGGATATGGGAAGTTCCTTGGGTCATATCAGCAGACATTAGGGAGATCACAGATTTTATGGTCAATAAAGAAGTGGTTGTGGTTCATACTTACAGAGAATGGAACTCGCTGGCAGATTTCTTGGCAAAATCTATACTTCATTTGGAGAAGAATGGAACACCAAATATCAGATTCAAGAAGGGGAAAAACAAGTATTTTAAACAACCGAGATGAATGCAAGTGCACAAAATGATTTCTCAAGGACTGCAAGATCGATTGAACAACATTTGGAATCTCGAAACAGTATAACAAGACATGCTTTTGAGGGGTACCTTGGCCTAAAATCCTAGAGGATTGTGTTGATCTAATCCATGATTTGAGGCAGTAGTATCAGTTCTACGGAGCTCAGCCTGCACGAGTCATGGAAAAGGTTAATATAACCCTCAAATGGAATCTCTTTTATCATAAGGGAAGGGGCATACCTGGAAGTGTTGGATTGAAGCCAAACTGGGAGCAGAAGAAGTCTTCGACGGAGTCAAATTCATGGTAGTAGTGAGACTTGTTACTGCAGAAGTGATTCTCACCCAAGCTCTTGGATCCATGCTTTGACGCTAACAATCTGGGTAAAGTTGTTAGAAAATGAGATATTTCTAGATGGTTTTTGTTTAATGGTTCTTTTTAAATATTATGTTTAGTATGTAAAGAAAAGATAGTCCTTGTTTTATGGATTATGTTTTGTAAGAAAGTCAATAGTGGTTGGATATGTATGGTCCTCTACTTACTTTGGAAAAGCTTATGTAGATATATGTGTGTATGCTTTTTGAAATCTGAAATATGAATGAAAAGAACTGTTGTTGAACTAAGTCCTTTCTTCCTGCTAGTTTCTAATACTAACAGTGGTATCAAGAGCCCTTCTTCTTGAGGGACCTGTGAAGGCAAGAAGGCTAAGGTTTTTTCTCCTTCTAAGGTGAGAGCTGAGTAGCAGTAACATGGCATCCAATGGCTTCTTGGGTGCAGGACCTCCTATGTTTCCAGGAGAAAATTATCACATATGGTTAATAAAGATGAAGGCTTATCTCAAAGCTCTTAGTCTATGGGAAACAATTGAAACTGAAGATGATCCTCTTCCACTTAGACTAAATCCAACAGTTGCACAAATGAAGATTTATAAAGATGCGAAGTCAAGGAAACCAAAGGCTCAAACATGTCTTCATTCAGCACTTTCAGATATGATTTTCACAAGAATAATGGCTTGTGAAACACCTAAAGAAGCATAGGAGAAGCTAAAAGAGAAGTTTGATGGAAGTGACATAGTGAAGATTGTCAAACTCTTAACTCTCAAAAGAGAATTTGAGATGCTAAGGATGAAAGAAGGAGATACTGTGAAAGTGTATTCTGCCAAACTTGTTGAGATTGTTAACAAAATAAGGTTGTTTGGTGAAACCTTTCCAGATTCAAAGGTGGTGGAGAAGATGATGATAAGCTTACTAGCAAGGTTCGAGTCCAAGATTTCAGCAATAGAAGAATCTTGTGATTTGAAGACTTTATTTGTGTCAGAACTGATCAGCAAGTTGCAAGCCCAAGAAAAAAGATCAAGTATAAGAGATGAAGAAGTAGAAGAAGTGGCATTTCAGTCAAACAGCCTATGAAGGACAATAGAAGGATGGAAGGATATAAAGCAGGCTTCCTCATAGGAAGGGTATTTTTTATAATGAAAGGTGGTGCCAACAGCACACACAAGTTGCTCAGGAAGAGCACAACTCTAACTAGCGAAGGGAGGTGATCAGCTTAATTGAAAGAGAGAATTTCTGAGCTTTTGAAATAATAGTTGTGGCACTCTCTTTCTTCCATAGAGAGGGAACTTATCCTTACGGAAAACCATGGAAGGAATCTTCAAAGAATGGGAAGTTTCCACCTTGCAGCCACTGTAAAAGAACTAATCATCAAGAAAAAGATTGTTGGTTCGAAGGAAAGCCATCGATTCAGTGTAGATTCTGTAGAAAGATGGGTCATATTGAGAAAATTTACAGGGCCAGGCAGAATCAACCACAACAAAACCATGTGCAGTAGGCAAATTTTGTTGAAAAGTCCAAAAATGAAGAAGAAAGCTTGTTTATGGCTTCTCATGTAGAAAACATAGCCAACAAATCCTCATGGTTCATAGATAGTGGATGTACGAGTCATATGTCACACAATGAGTTCTTGTTTCACACACTTGACAAGTCATTCAAAGCTAAAGTTAGGATGGGAAATGATGAAATAGTTGATGCACATGGAAAAAGATTCAGTTTCCTTTCAGACTACACAAGGTACAAAGTTAATACATGATACGTTGTATGTTCCTTTGTTTAGCATGTAACTTGTTAAGTATGGCTCAAATGATGTCTAAAGGCTATTCCTTATATTTTAAGGGCAAACATTGTTTGATCCTTGACTCTGAAGATAGTTTGATTGTTAAAGTAGAAATGGTG
Organism: Solanum infundibuliforme; assembly: GCA_029582565.1. Taxonomy (NCBI): domain Eukaryota; kingdom Viridiplantae; phylum Streptophyta; class Magnoliopsida; order Solanales; family Solanaceae; genus Solanum; species Solanum infundibuliforme. Next base: position 20,791 of record JAJOOG010011478.1, read on the forward strand.
GATAAAATTTTTCCTTTAGATGAGAGGTTTGATAGTGCAAATTTTGCATGTAAGGATGAGTCATGGTTGTGGCACAAAAGATATGGTCATTTTAACTATGCTACTTTAAAGTCTATGTATGAAAAGGGCTTGACTAAGGATTTACCTGAGATTTCACTGTCTAAAAAAGTTTGTGAGTCATGTCAGATGGGTAAGGTACACAAGAAATCATTTCCTAAAAATGCTACCCGGAGGGCAACTGAAAAACTTGAACTAGTTCACACTGATGTGTGTGGACCTATGCGGACATCATCTTTGGGACACAATAAATATTTTGTGCTCTTTATTGATGACTTAACAAGGATGACTTGGGTGTACTTTCTGAGAAACAAGTCTCAAGTATTTTCAGTTTTCAAGAAATTTAGAGCTTTTGCGGAAAGATAGAGTGGTAGTAAGCTAAAGGTTTTGAGGTCGGACAATGGTAGTGAATACACTTCAAATGATGTGTGTGGACCTATGCAGACCTCATCTTTGGGACATAATAAATATTTTGTGCTCTTTATTGATGACTTAACAAGGATGACTTGGGTGTACTTTCTGAGTAATAATTCTCAAGTATTTTCAGTTTTCAAGAAATTTAGAGCTTTTGCAGAAAGACAGAGTGGTAGTAAGCTAAAGGTTTTGAGGTCGGACAATAGTGGTGAATACACTTCGAATGAGTTCAATAAGTATTGTGAAGATATGGGGATTGATCACAAGTTGACAGTAAGTTATTCACCCGAACAAAATGGAGTCTCGGAGAGGAAGAACAGAACAGTAGTTGAAATGGCTAGATGTTTGTTGTTGGAAAGAAACTGCCACAAAGCTTTTGGGCTGAAGCTATTCATACTTTAGTGTATTTGTTAAATAAGCTGCCAACAAAAGTTGTGGATGAAAAGATTCCTATTGAGGCATGGAGTGGAATACAACCATCTACCAAGCATCTAAAAGTTTTTGGTTCGATATGCTATTCTTATGTTCCTTCCGTTAAAAGAAGCAAACTTGAACCAAAAGGTGAATTGGGGATCTTTATTGGTTATTCATCACAAGCCAAGGGTTATAGAGTTTTCAACTTGCAAACAAAAAGTATTCCAATCCAAAGAGATGCAATCGTGGATGAGCATGCTTATTGGAATTGGGATAAGGAGCAAATTGAGAAAGATAATGCAGTTTTTCAGAACTTGAGTCTGCTGCCTGAAATCTAATCATTTGGGTCTGAAACTCTGGAAGAAGACGAAGAATCAGACGGGGAATCCTCACTTGATTCACCAATTTTGAAGACAAGGTCCCTTTTCGAGATATATGAAAGATACAATATTACAATCTCAAAACCAAATAGCTATCAAGAAGCATCAAGACATGAAGTTTGGATTGAAGCTATGAAGGAGGAGATTGGTATGATAGAAAAGAATGATATTTGGAAGTTGGTTGATATACCCAAAAACAGAAATGTGATCGGGGTGAAGTGGGTTTATAGAACCAAACTTAATCCAGATAGCTCAGTTTATAAATACAAAGCAAGGCTTGTTGTGAAAGGTTACGCGCAAGTTGCAGGTCTGGATTATGGAGACACGTTTGCACCTGTTGCACGGCATGATACAATAAGGCTACTATTTGCTTTGGCAACTCAGTCAAATTAGAAGATGTATCATTTGGATGTGAAATCGGCATTCCTAAATGGACTGTTACGGGAGGATATTTATGTCGATCAACCAGAAGGCTTTCAAGTTGCAGGAATGGAGGATAAAGTCTATCGACTTCATAAGACATTGTATGGATTAAAGTAGGCTTCTCGAGCATGCATGGTACAATAAGATTGATGATCATCTCATTCATTGTGGCTTCAAGAGAAGTGAAAATGAAGCCACTTTATATGTGAAGAAGGCTAAATGAGGAGATGTGTTTGTGGTGTCACTCTATGTTTATGATCTTCTGGTAACAGAAAGCAATGAAGCTATGGTGAATCAGTTCGTGCAAGAAATGAAGACCAAGTTTGAAAAATCAAATTTGGGTGAAATGAGTTACTTTCTAGGAATGGAGATTCATCAAGCTACTGATGGAATCTTCATATCTCAGAGAAAATATGTATGGGATATTCTTAAAAGGTTCAAGATGGAGAGGTGCAAGCCAGTACCGACCCCACTGGTTCACAATGAAAAGATTTTGAAGTTTGAAGGAGGTGACAGGGCAGATCCAACAGTTTTTAGAAGTCTTATTGGTAGTTTGCTGTATTTGACAGCAACAAGACCCGATCTCATGTTCGCGGCAAGTCTACTATCGAGGTTTATGCAAGCTCCAAGTCAAGTTCATCTTGGTGTTTGATCTTAGGCATATTTATATGCCTAAGTTGTCAATAATTGCCCATAAGTCAATTAGATTGAAAGATGATCTTTAGTCATTAGCTTAATTTTTGGTGTAAATTGGAATGATTGTACACTTACACACATGATTAGTTATTTCAGGAACTCTCAAGGGAATTGGAGTCAACTTGAAGAAAAGAGACGTAAAAGAGCATGAAAAGCGGCCAATGATGAAGACCCCAGGGCCAGGCGCACTGCTAGGCGCGAGGCGCCAAGGGCCAACATTTAGAGATGCCTCTCAGGCGCTCTGAGAGGCGCAAGGCGCCTGGGCCAAATATTTAGAGACGCCTCTCAGGCGCGCTGAGAGGCGCGGCGCGCCAAAGAGGAAACTTCATAGGCCAGGGTCAGGCGCGATGCTAGACGCAGTGCCCCACCATGATGCCGACTTTTCCAGCGAAAATACAACTAAATAGGACTCCTTGTTGGTTGATGATTGGGTCTTAGTTTTTCTAATTATTATAAATAGACCCATAGGGTTCATTAGTAAGGGTTCGACTTTAGATTTAGTGTGCAAGAGCAAGAATTTAAGTTTGTAATAGGTTTTAATCCTTCAACTCTTCTAATTTCTGGAAATTGCATGAACTATTGTATTTTCTTGTTTTCTAATAGCATGAGTAGCTAAACGCCCTAGTTCTGGGGCTGTAGCTACGAATGGATTGTTGATTATTTAAGGCTTTATGAATTAATTCTTTGTTGTCATTATAAGTTGCTTCTATATTCTTGTTTTAGTATTTCTTAACTGGCCATCTAGAAATAAATCTATTGTTTAACCTTAAAATCGGGAGAGGAGAGGTTAAATAGACCAAAGGATATAGAGAGCTTGATCGACCCGTTAAGTCGAGGTGATTTTTGTTCAGGAGTGACGCCCGGACGAACAACTCGCTTGGTTACGAAATAGGATGAAATATAAATGCTCGTCAATTAGTCTATTTATCCCCGCTCAACGATGTAGTTAGGTAGCTAATTAGGGTAGGCGACGAGAGGTGTATAGCCCGACTCATTTAATTAACCCTATAAACCAGTAACTTGACAACTGAAATTAGTTCTAGGCTGATAATAAGATACATGATATTCAGTATATGCTGCAGCCCTGGAATTGCTTTTAACTTGCTTGAAACATAATATTAAAGTCGTTCACAATTAGTTACTTTCATTTAGTTCATAATTAGTAGTAGTCAACAATAAATCATCAATTCTTGAAAAGGGTACTTTTACTTTTATTTGTAGAATTAAGTGTTAAATATAAATTGATCATAAGTCCCTTGGAACGATAACTCGTTTCTTAAAGAATTTATATTACTTGCGCGACCACGTACACTTGCGTGTATACTGGGGAGCAACAGTGTTGCTAAACGAGCGTTGAGATATATCAAAGGAACTTCTGATTATGGTATTTGGTGTAAAAGGGAAGAGCAAGGGCAACTGATGGGTTACTCAGATAGTGATTGGGCAGAAAGCGTTGATGATATGAAAAGCACTTCTGGATATGCTTTTACACTTGGTTCAAGCATGTTCTCATGGAATTCAAAGAAGCAAGAGGTGGTAGCTCAATCTTCTGCGGAAGCAGAATATATCGCCGCTGCTGGTGCAACTAATCATGCTCTATGGTTAAGAAAGATTCTACGTGATCTGGAACAAAATGACATTGAAGCTACTGTCATTAAGGTTGACAACAAGTCAGCAATATCTATGGCCAAAAATCCAGTGCAACATTGTCGTAGCAAGCATATAAATGTGAAGTTTCACGCTATCAGGAAAGCATAGAAGGATGGAGAAGTTAAACTTGTTCATTGCAGCTCAGATCAGTAGATTGCAGACATCATGGCCAAGGCTCTTCCTAAGGGGAAATTTGAAGTTCTAAGGGCTAAGTTGGGAGTGTCCAAGAAAAATCTCAAGGAGGAGTGTTACAAAATGAGATATTTCTAGATGGTTTTTGTTTAATGGTTCTTTATAAATATTATGTTTAGTATGTAAAGAAAAGGTAGTCCTTGTTTTATGGATTATGTTTTGTAAGAAAGTCAATAGTGGTTGGATATGTATGGTCCTCTACTTACTTTGGAAAAGCTTATGTAGATATATGTGTGTATGCCTTTTGAAATCTAAAATATGAATGAAAAGAGCTGTTGTTGAACTAAGTCCTTTCTTCCTGCTAGTTTCTAATACTAACAAAAGTTTGTCGGAAGTTCGCTGACTTGATTTGGAAGATGAAGGACGGCGTGAGCCTTCTCCAGATATTCATGTGTTTAGTATTTCCTTTTTAATTGTCTGTTTCTGTACTCTTTCCTTTTTGCTCTTCTCTTGGGCTTTTCTGTTCTTTTTATCCATTAATAAATGGACCTTGGTCCAAGTTGGATTAAAAAAATATATATATGACAAAATAAATTATTTTTTTATGGTTAAATAATGACAATAACTTATTGCGATCTCGCGAAAGTATAGAATTGGTTTTTGAAAAATCCTCTACACGCAAGGATGAAAAATATCTAAATTCAATCATATGCTTGATAAGATACTATAGTATATATTCTTAGAAGACGAAGTTAAGCAGATAAAATAATGAACAAGAATCTCAAACTAGACCAAATAGAAGGATTCGTCATGTTTTACTTGTTGTTCAATGAGATATGCGACAATTTTATTGAGTTTGTTTGTCCTCAAGATCTGGTTTGAATTTGTGATGGCCTTATCTTCACCTATACAATGTGACAGTAATTTGGAAGCAGAGGCCTTGGCAGCTAAATATGGTTTGAGCAAATGTATACTTTTGAATTATAGAGACTTTACCCTTGAAGTGGATTCATTATCTCTGAATCCGGAAAATTGCCAAAAATTTCAAAAGGGTACATCAAAAAAAATTTAATCAAAAGGGCAAAATCGCTGCTGACGTAGCGATTTTCTTCTGACGTCGTTACTCCGTTAAAAAAATTGAAAATCACTCCAAAGGTAGCGATTTTAGAAAGAAGAAAAAAGTTCTTAAAAATCGCTGCCTTGGTAGCGATTTCAGGTTTCTTGGCCTAACTGATACTTGGGGACCTCAGGTTTCTGTGAATGGTTTTGTGTATTGGCTGGCTATAGGCAAGGTGGAATTTATCATCTACTTTGATCTGATTAAGGAAGAATTCAATTTTATGGATGTTCCTGATGATCGTGGTTTTGATAGCCAACTTGTTCGTAGAAAGGTTATGGTTTTGAGGGGATCACTTGCCATGATGGTCTCTGTTGAGGATCGTACTAAGGATACTGAGATATGGATGCTCGTGAATGAAATGAGTTCATACTCTTGGACTAAGAAGTTCACTTTAGAACCTTTCTCCAAAAAGACAATGCCGTTGGGAATGTTGAACGATCATAAGCTTCTCGTTGTTGTTTTAAAAACTCATCCTTATGCTCTCAGAAAAGTCTACTCTTATGATCTGGTTACCAAAAAGATGGAATATTTTCATGTGCCAAAGGAACAAGATTTAACATCGTATGCAGCAGTGCTTGGGTTCTATTTTGAGAGCTTGGAACTTGAAGACGATATGGCCGGAGATACTGAAATAAACAAGTTTGTGATTACTACTTTGGTTAGAGTAGTAATGGCGCTATTAAGTGCTGATTTGTTTTCAATTTTATTCCTTAATTACTTTGATCAACTTCCTGAATCTTTGACTAGCTTTAAAATCTCTTACATTTGGAGAATTGTTTTAGAAATATTGTTTTGTTAATTTATTTATAGATATATTATTACATTTGGAGAATTGTTTTTGTTCTTTGATGTTTTTATCTCATCTATTTTAACTTATATTTTTTCCTTTTAAACTTGTTTTGTAAAATATATATTCTTTAGTGGAAGGTTTATTGAAAAAACTTTTTTATCCTTTGAAAATAGCGAAATTTTATCCTCAAAATTCACTTGTGTAACACAACGGGTTTGTTGTTAGTTGTTGGAAGTGAAGTTTCATGGACGACTCATCTAATATTCCCTTTTGAAAAGCCAAAGCAATGTCAATAGTTGCCACTAAAATATTAAGAATTCTTAATACTCTTATTATTATTTCAATTTATACTATACATTCTTGTTTAATCAACCTAAAAAAAGAAATATTTCTATATTTTAATTTTTTTTTAATAACACCATTGATATTTTACTCATGTCGGATTCTCTTATTTGGCAAAAGGTCTATAAAGGTATAGTCTTTTAAAAACTAGTTTTAAAACATTGCAAAATCTTTTTATATTTTTTACATTTCGTATCCAGTTAAATTTAATTACCTAAATTTAGATAGAATGAGTAGTTTTTATTTTTATTGACGTACCAATAAAATGATAAAGAAAATTATTCATTATTATTTTGATATTAACAAAAAGCCAAGACAAGTCTTTGCTACTTCTTACTCCAAAAACATTCTTCAATATATCTTGGAAAAACTTGACATCTTTCCTTGAATGAAAATAAATTCTCCGTTTCAATGACTTCTCTCAAAAATAAATTGGGTTTGACTAAATTAATATTAGATATTTAAAAATTATAAAAAGTACTTTTAATTACAATTCTTCTTGTATATTCACAGTTAGTTGTGGCAAATAAGCGGGTTGGGTCAAATTTGGGTGGGTTAAAAATGGGTCAACATAAAATGGATAATAATTCAACCCGCCCATATTTGATATGGGTAAAAATGAATTAGGTAACAAATGAGTTGGGTAAGATACTAGTTTGCCCATATTTTACCCATATTTTCATGAGTAAAATAGTACTCTACTTAAAAATTCAACATGGAGAAAATATTTTAGTCTTCTTTTAGATAAAAAAAATATTGAAAATGCTTCATTTAGTTTTATTGTATCATCAAAGTAAAAAAAAAAATCCTATAACTTTTCAATATGAGATAAATTAATGTAATAACAAGGGAAAAATATTTTTAATTTCAAAGTAAATGAATATTTGCATTTTAGGACTAAAACATGCTTAATGCACTTTAAGCAATGTCAATACTAATACATGATTTGCTTATTTTGCACTATTATATTTTATTATCCAATATAAAATTAAACAAATAAAAAAATATAATTATAATTAACAAAAGAAATGTATATTTAAAATATATATTTTTGGAGGGCCAAATACTTCACATTTTTAATTATAAAAAAAAATAATTAGTTCTATAGGAGAACATAAAAAGGATGAGAAGTGACAATATTTTTAGTGATGTGATAAATTTTGAGTGAATAAAAGTTAGAAGCTCGTACCTATTTGTCTAATGGAAGATTGTCGGAAATGTGCCATAACCGACTTTATATAAAGATAGTAATCGTTGGAGGTGTCTCTTCGGACAAGACGGTTATAGGGTTTTAAATTCATTGTTACCAAAATGGACTAAGGATATATTCGTAATTTTAAGTCTCAAGCTAGGGTTAATATATATATATGTTTTTTCCAGTAGGGTTAGCATAGATTGCTGGCTGGAATATAGCAACACTGCCGTAGTGTGAGTAAACTGATTCTTGAAGGTTAATTCCATGGCGGATCAAAACTACAATGAAGAAGATTACTTAGTTTTAAGCTGCAATTTGCCCAAAGATGCAATGGAGCTGATACTTGCAGGGCTTCCGGTCAGATCGCTGCTCCGGTTTAAGTGTGTGGCCAAATCATGGTATACTTTCCTCAAGAGCCCTAATTTTATCAAAATGCACAGCAATCATCAAATCTTTCGTATTCCTTCTGGCATTATCTCTTACCACAAAAATGATATTAGCTGCAGCTTCCGGCCTGAATTTTTTCACTCCATCTTCATCGCAACATTGAACACTATAATTCCCCTATAAAGCAACAATTGTATTCACCTTTTGCTACTCATGGGGTGAGATTCAAGTTTTGCTACAATGGCTTCATTTGTTTTACCAAGGATATCTATACCTCACCAGTAGTTATCCTCTGGAATCCCGCTAATCGTAGATACAAATGCATACATATACCCTCTGAGTGCTCCAAATTTACTCATCTAAAACTCGGGTTTAATCAACAAAGCAATGAATATAAAATTTTGAAAGTCCTTTTTCAGATGTTGAGGGATGATGAATCAACGAAAGTTGCTTGGGTTTATATCCTGAGTTCAGGTTCATGGAAAACCGTATCTTTCACTCTTCCTACCCTAACTGGTTCTTCGGAACCTCAGATTTTTGTGAATGGTTTTATGTATTGGCTGGCTGGACGCGAGGTGGAATATGTTATCTGCTTTGATCTGATTAAGGAAGAATTCAAACTTATAGATATTCCTAATGATCGTGGTTTTGATCGGCAACTTGTTCACAGAAACCTTATGGTTTTGAGAGGATCACTTGCGATGATGGTCTCCGTTGAGGATCATACTAAGGATACTGAGATATGGATGCTCGTGAATGAAAAGAGTTCTTACTCTTGGACTAAGAAGTTCAATTTAGAACCTTTCTCCGGAAAAACAATGCTGTTGGGAATGTTGAACGATCACAAGCTTCTCGTCGTTGTTTTAAAAACTCTTCTTTGTGGTCTCAGACAAGTCTACTCTTATGATCTGGTTACCAAAATGATGGAATATTTTCATGTACCAAAGGAACAAGATTTAGCATCGTTTGTGGGAGTGCATGGGTGCTATTTTGAGAGCTTGGAACTTGAAGATGGATCAGGCTTGAGATACTGAAATAAACAAGTTTGTGATTACTACTTTTGATAGAGTAATCGTGTTATTAAGTTTGTTCCTTAATTACTTTGATCAACTTCCTGAATCTTTGATTTGTTTTATTGTGCATTTCAGTGGAAATGCCAGAACACCTTTTAAATCTGCTACATTTGGAGAATTGTTTTTGAAATATTTCTGTGTTCATTTATTGATTGCAGTAGATATATTATGATATGTTGAAAGTTTGAATTGTTAATTCTGAATAAAATCGCTGGGCAATGATGATCAGCACATGCTATTTAAGATTTTTGTTTCTTGGAAATGATGTGATTTTCTGTGCCATTTTTTTGTGTAGATAATGTGTCAAGTAAACTTTATACGGCGGTGGTTAGATTGATTATATCGTATGGGGTTGAATGGTGGTCAGTCAAGAACTTACAAGTTCAATAGATCAAAAAATAGAGGAAGTGTGAATGCGTAAGTAGATGTGTGGACATATTAGGAGAGAAAATATTAGGAACAAAAAAATATGAGACAAGGTGAGTGTGGCCTTCGTGGCACAAGATGCGGGAATTAGTGATATTGAAATGATTCAGACATGTGAAGAGGAGGAATGGACATGATCTAGTGAGGAGGTGTGAGACGTTGAATAACAACCTAAGGAGAGATATAGATAGACAGAGAAAAATTGGAAAAAGGTGATTAGATAAGATAACACCTTCAGCTCACCAAAGACATGTCCTTAGACAAGAGAGAATAAAGGTTGAAATTAGAATAGAGGATTAGCAGAAAGTTAGAGGCGATTTCTTTCTCTGGGAGGCGGGGTCATGATTTTATTTTAGAGCATTTTAGAACAACTTTCAAAGTGCGAAGGGACCTGTAATGACCCTCCTGGTCATTTCTGTGTCTTGCTTTTTGTGTGTCGTTTAGAGCGTTCCTGTAGCGACCCCAAATCATTTATGACTTGCTGGGACTGACAGTTCGGTCACCTAGTCGTTCGTTTGGTTATGGTGCGAGTTTTTGTGTTTTGGAGCTTATGAACCTTGAACGATCATTTTCTTTCAAAAGTTCAAGAAGATGACATCAGAATCCATTTATGACGATTCCATCAGCTCCAGAAGGGTCATTTTAGGATAGTAGCATGGTCGGCATGACTCTCGAGGTTTTCAGTGTGAGTCGGTGCGATTAGGTGTTTTAACTTTAAGTTTAAGCCTAAGTTTGACTTTGGTCAACATTCTGAGTAAACACGCTCGGATGCGAATTTCGTCAGCGCGGTTAGCTCCGAAATGTCAAGTTTGGTCTAGATTGACCCTTCTTTTGTGTCTCGAGGTTTTTGATATTTTTCGGAGCTTTTTTGTGGGTTTTGACTTAAAATGGCATTTGGGTGTGAGACCCACTTTTTGTCAAGATGACCTCGTATGGAAATTTTGACTGTGCCATTGAGTCCGGAATATCGAATTTGGTATGGTTACATATCTCGTTTGCGTGCACGGGGTTCCGAACGAGATCGGAGCACCACGTCGGAGTTTTTAGTTTTTGGAAACACTACAAAAAAATGCTCAATTTGTAGCAGTTTATTTGTGGAAGTTTTAAAAACCTCTTCTATTACTTTATTTTGTGACGTTTGTTTTAACCCCTACTAAATAAATCTTTTTGTGACAATTATATTGAGGAGGTTTGGAAATCACCACAATTTCATAATTCGTGGCGATTATTAACTCCCATAAATTTGTAATATTTTAGAAAATATATCCCTTTTATATATCTTTTATTT
>JAJOOG010011479.1:0-31870 GCA_029582565.1 Solanum infundibuliforme
TTTTTCCATTCAGCTTTTCCTTCAATTTGACTTGTAGCTGATTAAGATTGTCATCAACCTTCAAGTCAGTTGAGCCAATTTCTTGAAGTAAACCTTTTGTTATTCTGAAAGCATCATATGCCTCAGAAACACAAAACCAAGCTTTCAAACCAAAATGTTTCTGCACTCTCTCATCATTGTAAACCGCTTTAGCAAGTGTTGTCTTACCCAGGCCGCCCATTCCAACAATAGGAACTACAGCCAGATTTTTTACCTTTGTATCCATAGACAACAAACGGCCAATCAAATTCTCTATTTCATTCTGCCTTCCAAAGATACCAGAATCATCAACCAAAGAAGTTGAAGGTGTTCTAGTTTCTTGTTTAGTCGAAACAAAATGCTCCTTTAAGCCAAGGCGACCAATTTGCTTTTCCAACACCTCCAATGTTTCAATGGTTTCTTCCAACTTATCCTTTATGTTAAGAAAGAAATTATCAGTCAAGCACAAGTTGAGGTCACTTACTAGCTGGTTGCTTGTTTCTGCAAGATTCTGACCTTCCACCTTAAGCCTCAAAGCTTCATAATTGACTTCTTCTATCAAGTTTTCAGCGCCATTCACAGCACTCTGAAGCTTATTAAACCACTGGCTCACGTGTCGATTTGATTCTTGCTTATTCTCTGCATCACTTAGCACAATCTGAAGCCCAAGCAAAATGTCCTCCAGCTTCTTTAAGAGCTTAACATGATCCTTATGCTTCCGAAACATGTTGAGCAGATCACCGTGAGGAGCAAGCCTATCAAAGAGAACATTCAAAGCTGAAGAGAGAAATGCACCACCAACTGCTAACCCAATCTCCATTTCTGAAATCTGCAAAGCAAAACAAGGAGAACACAAAATGATTCTTTAAGAATTTTGACAAAATATATCTTCAAATAGTCTCTGTAAAGAACTTTATTGTACCTGCTGAATGCTAAGAGTAATTTGCAAACAAGAAATGACCTGTGATTTCTCTCAAAGTCTCTCTCTTTTGCTAGTGCTCTTACTTGTAATTGATACAACTGTTTTTGCAAACTGTCCTTTTTCCAATGGAGTCTGGTTTTTCATTACTTTTTCAATTCAATAATTGAAGCAAGAGAATAAGTGTGGTTGTAGAAAGGGCCCCCCAAGTAATAAATTTCCACAGACCTCATTATTACCGTGCTAAAAGGGACTTACCAAATCATGAATACGTTGTTGCAACGGTAAATTTATCTTCGTGTGACTTAGGTGTCACAGATTTAAGCCATGAAACCAGATACTAATATTACATTAGGTTAGGTTGTCTACATTATATTCCTTGAGATACACCTTTTTCCCGAATCATACTAACGAGGGATGCTTTGTACACCAAGCTGCCCTTGCCCTATCTCTATGTATTGAAGCACAATGTTTTAATTTATGACCATAACATTTATAAATCTCATTTTATTTTGTAAACATCGTGCTCAAGTAAACTAGGACATTTACATTAAAACAGAGTGAGTACATCAATTCGCAACCATATGGTCTATTTTGTACATTGACTATTGAGTTATTATAAAGTAGTGGAAAAAGGACTAAAACTTGGGACAAGACAACACAAGTTGTGCCAAAAGTAATTTATAAAGTTCAATTGTCACCAATCAATCTTACCCTTCTTAACTACACACTCAAACCTAATAAAAAGCAAGGATTTTTCGATTCTGTTATTCATTTAAATTCTTACCTGACAAGGTAGGAGTAAGGTCTGCGTAAACTCTACTTACCTGAATTTTTTGATTCTGCTATTCATTTAAATTCTTTTGCTTGTAATTAGTAAAATTATGTTTAGCTAATCTACAAGAAGCAAACTGTCCTCTTTTCTCTTTTCATAAAGTATGACTCCACTAATTGAATAAACAAAGATTAATTGAGGCAAGGTATCTTTTGCTTTATGTCTATTCATTACTTTTGCTCAGTGTAGTGCTTAATTGGGCCTAGCATATTATGAATACGTTTTAGAATTGTGAAGAATTGAAATCTGTTCCATTTTCCTTTTCTCTAAGGTAATATTTTTTCTATGTTTTCTTGAGCCGGACTATCCGAGACGACCTATCTACCCTTTAGGTAGTGGTAGGGTTTGCATACACACCCCACTTGTGGGGTTATACTTGGTATGTTGTTGTTTTTCTATTTTTCTATGTTGAAGGTCCCTATTTAGGTCCATGTACAACTCTGTCCCAATGGATGAACTAAAAACAACGATCCACTCCTTTATGGAAATGACATAACAAATAAACATCCAACATATAATATAACATGCACCTCATGTAGGGCTCTTATCCCCTCATTAAATTTTATGTCCCGTAGAATTTATGTGTCTAATTATTCAACTTTATACAAATTCAAGAGTTTACTTGTTAATATCCAAATTCAAATTGTCCTTTTTTTTTTCTCTCTTTTCCATGAGTATGACTTTTCATACAACTAGAAGAGTCTTTTATCTCAATTGAATAATTGAGCCAAAAGAGGAAGGATATTTTATTTATTTTGGGTGAGTGGGTGGGTGGGTGATGTGGACAGCCATATAGAAGGAAAAAGAATCAAAACTGTCCTTTGTTGATGAAAATTAAAGTATCACTTTTCACCCAACAACAACACTTTGTCTTCACAATGTTTTATTTTCATTTCTTCTTACTTTACTATCATTATTTTTTTATACTTGAAAACACGTCAAGAAGTTGGAAATTCGATAACACCAAGAGCTATGGTAAAATGATAAAAGTTTTCCCTTGTAGTTGTTTTGTTATATACAAGATCAGAGATAAAATTTTCTCGTATTTAATTAGAGTTTTCGAGCTTGAATGGTTGAGAATTGTGATAAAGTCCTCTCGACAGTGAGAACTAAAACACCCCATAGCAAATTATTACCAAGCAAACTCAAATTAGGTGAAAACTTATATGTATTTGTTATTTACAATAAATCAATACATACCACCCAATTCACATATTTCTATTGGAAATAAACTTTCACCAACTGAGACAAGATGCTTTTACATGTTTAATTATCTAGAAACGACCTCTTGTATTTTTTTATACTCCCTCTATCGTCCACTTTTATTTGTCATGATTTTCTTTTTTAGAGTCAAACTATAAGAACTTTGACTAAATGCATTTTTCATCATATTAATATGCAAAAAAATTGCAATTTATAGTTGTTGTTGCAAGAATATATATGTTTTCCTACTAGTGTTGAACTTCTTGTTGCAGAGAATGAAAAGATAAAAGCAGCTGATTCTATATTGATTGTTGGTGGCGGTCCTACTGGTGTTGAACTTGCTGCAGAAATCACTGTGATTTTCCTCAGAAGAAGGTAACTTTGGTGCACGACGGATCCAGATTACTAGAGTTCATCAGACCAAAAGCGTCTGACAAGACTTTAGAATGGTTAAAAAACAAGAATGTGGAAGTGAAATTGATCCAATCTGTCGATATGAGTAATAACGCGAACTACTAGGGTGGAAACAGAACATATCTCATGTCGTCTGGGGAAACTATCAAAGCGGATTGCCATTTTCTTTGCACGGGCAAGCCACCGGGTTCAGAGTTGTTAAGGGAGACATATTTGAAGGATCGAATCGATAATTTTGGAAGATTGAAGGTTGATGAGAATCTTAGAATCAAGGATCATAGGAACATATTTGCTGTTGCCTGTTAGTGATATAATTGATATTAAGGTAAGCACTAAACTGCATATCTCTTTTTTCTTGAAAATGTCTCCTTTTTGTAGTGACGAATCTTGTGTGTGTTCCTAAGAAAAGAAATTTGTCCATTATTCATGGTCTTGAAAGGTCGTGAAAACGTGTAAGAGCTCTTGAATGGAAAAGAAATGTGACTCCAGTTCCTTCGGAATCAGTAGTCACTCCTGTAGGCTGTTTTGACCATTATTGACATATTAGTAATAGTGCGGAAAGAAGGCCCTGTTCCAAGTTGTTCAAGCATACTGGTATCGAGTTTCTAAGGATTTATACATAATTAGGAACACGAGGAAGAAAACGGGGGTTCAAGCTAAGTAAGATATATTGTTTCATTCATGAAATTTAACATCATTTTGAGTGTGAAAAAATGACATCACTGAGTTTTGGATGAAAATTATAACTTTTTCCAGCTTTTAGTTGAGAGTTACAGTACTAACAATGCTAAGAATATTGACAATAGATCCTAAAAAGTTTCTCTTCATCTCGCAACTGTGTGAAGTAATGTAGCTTTCATTTTTTTCAAGTAGTTCAACCTTCCAGAAAAATTGCTAGCTCTGACCCTCGCGTTGATATCTAGTTGTGAATCCATGTAATCATACGATTGACGTTCATCCTGAATCAACCAAATCATCAAATTAACATGAATTTTATACACTACACAGTAAAGTCACAAAACTATTATTTGTCACATTAAAGTAATTACCCCAGCATCGAAACAGAGACATATGATATTCAACAAACCTTTACGAGCTTATAAAATTTGTAAATATCCTCAACATATTTCACAATAGCCAAGTGATTATTAACATCATCAGCATCAATATTAACAATCTATACTAATTTTAGTTTGTCCAAGAGTCCACAAGTAGCCTGAAACATAATTGATCAATTACACTATATACTGATGTTGCTTTATTTTTCTACCATTCAAGGGGATCTCTTCAATGGTTTTAATATCTTCGTTAGCGTTATAAACGCTTAAGATGCATTCAATAATCAAATTATTGTTAAGATGCATTCACAGTTCAAAGGAGAGAACCATGCTCACCCAGAAAACTTCAGGAATCAGGACTGCTGAAACTTGGAAGCATCGAAAATTAAACTGTAAAAAACATTCATAAAACAAATTAGAAATCGAAAAAGTAACACAAACAGAAATCATGTAAAATAATAAAATCGACATGCCTTTAGAGAAATATTTTCTGATCAAATTGAAGAAAGTCAATTAAACAAAGAAGAGCCAAGTCTGTAACATCTAATAGACTTGGACACACTTTATAGCTATTATAAGATGAAATTTTAAAAATGTGTAAATGAAGCATCATTTATACCTCAGGCGAAGTTCTCAACGGTGATCCATATCAAAATTAATACCATCGACATTTTCTATCTCTATCGTGACTTTGTATTCTTAAAAATGAAAATATCCATATCATTCGACGTTTTTCCTTTTCAATGTTAGATCAAACATATGCATAAACTTGGGTCAGAAATTAATTCAGTGAAATGTGAATTAGGCGACATCAACTTAGCAAACACTTCATAAAGGCATTTGACATATAGAATCAAGGCATGTATTATAACACAATCAGAAGATATGTAAAACTAAAGATAGAAGAAGATCAAGAAAAATGAAAATTTTGGATCAACAGATGATTTAAAAAAACATTTGAACAATGAAAACTATATTTTCGAAAGCAATTTCCCATTTTAAGTATCTGAATACCAGTATAAAACCGATATACACCAACATCATTGTGATGCAAAGTGGGGCAAAAACCAATTTAAGCGCCGCAGTAAGAAAAGGAGAAGAAAAAATATTTGTACCTTTAGACCTTTCTCACACGTCAACTTCTTCCCATCAGGTGAAGCAGGAATCGAAAACTTGGGTTGAACTCTTCTACTCTGTTGATGTCTTTTTGGTGTCTCGGGTGTCATCGGAATTGAAGGCATGAAGATAGAATGGGTTCTAGAGAATTTTAAAACCGGTGGTTTCGCTGACTGATGAGGGTGCCAATGAAGGAATCTATTTTGCTGATTTATGAGAGTGGAAACTATTAGTACAAAGTAAGCATCTAGGTATACGTGACTGAAACACGAGTAAATCTAACCTTGAATTCATCCTGAGCAGAATAGACTTCCTTGATCTTCCGCTAACTCGGAGGAGTCACTGAGGTTGAGTAATGGACATAATTTGAAGGAAACTTCATAATCACCAAAGGTTTCTGAACATCAAAACCATAAAACTGATGTAATAATGCAGTCGCATCAAACTTCAAATCAATGAGGTACAACATGGAGTAAATAATGGAAGCAGGCATTCAAACTGATGTAACTCTTATCAAGATTTTGGCTACCTGATTGAGAAATTGAGGTTGCATTTCTTGGACCCTTTCACATATATTAAGCAATCAATTTTATTGAGCAAATTATCTCAATACTAGATTTCTTTTACAAATATAAAGATTTCATAATATCGTCGACTTCACAGAAGCAATAGATGGTACGCACTGGTCAAAATGAAATAACAAACACTCAAAATCTACTAAGGAAGTAGTTACTGCAACATAAATCATATAAATACTTAACATTTACAAGTCAAATATTATAATAAGATGTCACTTATGTGGAGCATGATTGTCATATACAAGTCAAAAATATCCTTAATTTTTATCTATATAAATTCATCTTTTTTGTTTCATGAGACCCCTGCCCAAGAATATTATCATTTTCATTCTATAGTTAAAGTAATGACTTATATATCATTATTGTACTATTTGGTTCATGTTTTAGTTTGACTCGATGAAGATGACTCTTGAATTTTGATTGGTTATGGGAGAAGCCTCCACAAGAACTTGAAAATTATTATTGTATTTCTTTTTCCATCTATATTGTTATGATTTAAGTTTTAAAAAAGATGTGTATGTTGTACTTTTTCCTTCTCTATCTTTTTGTGTGTTTTCTTTTCCATTAAACTTCTTTAATTTGATTTTCTATTAATTTCTTGTTGTCGCAAGTGTATGTCTTTGTTGAGCTCAAATTAGCCCTTTTTGATTTTATTGGAAGTTTGCTAACTACCAATTATAGTTCAAAATTGACGGTTGGTTGCTTAATTAATTAATTTTAAACATTAAAATTCACCTCTCATTTGGTGTTTCTTGTCAAACTCTTAAAGTTTAATTTGTAATTGTTGTATTTTATTACTAACTAGTTTCAGGGCACGTGCGTTGCACGTGTGTCCCAATTTTGGTAGCATATTTTTTTTTAAAATAATAAGATAATATTAAACATGTGTGGAAAGAGTAATATAAATTTGAAGAAAGAAAGTACAAATTGAATTTGACAAATAATTAAGCTACTTAAATGACTTAATTGTTCAAAACAAAATATTAAGGATTGCCTAAACTTAGAAAAAACAATTAAATTTAGTTATATAGGTGCAATGTGTAATCAAATAATAAATATGTGGCTGTTTGTACAACTACAACATGACATGATAAAATATAAGTTGTACTAAAATTTCCAAAATTAATGTTACTACAAATAGCTCTTAAGAATTTTACCCCAAGTTAAGCACAAATACAATACGTATAAAAATTTTAAAGTGTAAGTATATAACTAACCTTTTTTTTAGTAATACAATTGTAGGAAAAATTTTATAAAGCTAGTATTCTAAATGAGCATTTTAAACCATCATCACATACAATTAAAAATTAATTATTTATATGGAAGAAAATAGATATCAACCTCAGTACCACATTCTTACTATTCTAGGAGAAAAGGATGATACTGTATTCTTATGTAAATATATGTCATATTTCTATGATTATTGTGAAGTTGGGAGTGTGATGAAATGGAGCATAATTATCCTATTTATCACTCTTTTGTAACCAAAATTTTATATAAAAATCCATATTAAATGTGAGTCCTTATTTATAATTCATAAGAATGTAAATGGTCAAATTTTCATTTTTTAAACATAGGAGCAGAAAAGTCTACTATAAGGTTGATAGTATTTATTAAGAATACATTAATAAATCAAATACACTCTGACATTCCGTATTCTCCTAATCCATTATTTAGCCATTATTGCATTTAAAGTAAATAATGCATCATCAACTTGAAAATTAGGGGGAAAACGATAATTCAATTTTGAGGTTAGAATCTTCCTATTTTTTTTTATATATTATTATTATTATTATTATTATTATTATTTGATTAGACTTTCTCTTTCTTTATCATAAGTATCTGAAATCCAATGTAATATAATACACTATCTCCTACCATCTAAAATAGTCATTTTACAACTATAAAAAATTAGTATTATATTTGAATCAACACTAAAATTATAAGCCAGTAATATACTAAAAGATCAGTAACAATGTATAAATATATCATTTTCTTTTCAAGATCTTTGAGGGTAAACTCCTCGCTGTATGATGTTATCGTCATCTATCAGAAAGTCAAAATCATTAAAGTTCAAGTAGAATAAAAGAGATTCTACTACATTATTCCTAAAAAATACCTCAAAAGATTCTTACCTCTATTTTGTAATTTTTCATAGTGTTATATGATTTAGCCTCAACTCAACCTACAAGTATTTTTATCCACATCTTAAAATACATAAATTTTGTATTAAAAAAACAAACTTATAATTAGCACGTCAAAAATCTCACCATTGGATTAGTTAGAGAAGACCTAAAGACGGAAGTGCAAAAAAGACTTGTGTAATAGAGCAAAAATACCAAAAACTATTAAAAGGAACAAAAAAAAAACAAAAAAACTACCTAATTTTGGAATGAGGAGACGAAAATTAACTTGAATATGCAATGAAGCGTCATGCTTTAGTATTTATATTTATAATAAGTAGTACAATTTGTAACTTATGAGTAACTTGATAGAAATAATAAAATACTGGTGATAAATAAGTATTGAGTGTTTAAATTGTCAGTAATATTTTTTTGATAAAGTTGTGATGAACTTTTATTGTTAATTTCTACAAAAATCACATAATTAATAACTCTTAATTATATTTTGAGCAACTTTCACATATAGCAAATATAAAAATAATATTTGTATATTATAGCTATAGTTTGCATAATTGCGTTCCATAGCAAATTTTATGTTTGCTATGGAGCTTTTGATTTGTATAATTCGCTAGAAACATCCAATTTATACAAATTGTTCAGTTTTGTATAAATTCATTTATACATTGTAATTTATATAATAAGATCTGTATTTGTATAATTATAAGTGTATAGGACGAAAATATATGTATTTGTATTTGTATATACAATTTTCTTTCGCTTTATACAAACACAAACACATTTTATACCGAAATGTATAAAATGGCTAATTGTATATCGAAAATGGCTAATTGTATATCGAATCAGATGGCAAAAAATTGAGATGTTTGCTGCGAATTACAATTAAAATAAACTATGGCTATAACATTTAATTTGAATTAATAATTTGCTATTTCATATAATTTTACCATTTAATTAAGAAGAATACATAAAGATAAAGCTTTTTGTCTACCCCTTTGAATTACAAGAAATAAGATATAAAAAATAAGAAACAAAGAATTAATAGCTATTAAATATGGTGATGGTTAGACTACTAAACTCATTTTGCCTTTGGTGATTCATTATAATTTGATAAAAATAATTATTATAACTAAATGGTATATTTTTTTGAATGTTTTTATAATTTTGTACATGAATATGAAGAAAATTGTTCATGATTAAAGGATAAAAACGTCCTATAATTTTTAATGGACATTTTGATAATTGAACTTTTCAATTTATTATTTTTCCACTTTTAGAATAGAAATATAATATATTCACCAATTGAAAATTCAGAAATTGATATAACAGAAAATGAAAATTATGTTTCGTAGATTTAAGTACAATGAATATGAATTTACTATTATATTATTATTCTATAGATAATATTTATTATTAAAAATAATATTGATTTAATAATAACTCTTTTTAGAGACTTTTAAAATGTAAAACAATTGATAAGTAAAAAAATAGAAAAAATAAAGGCAACCAGAAAAAAATAAGTTTTGATAGTTAATAAGGTGTTGTGTAAACATTTTCACCCAAAAAAATAAAATGAAAACGATAATTCTATAATGAAATAATGATTACCAGGAGAAAGGAAAGAAATTATTTATTGTCAGTACTTTAACCGTATAGAACCTGCACAAATAAAAATATATATAATCAGAATGGTGCTTCAAAGTTAAGCGGGCATAATATTAGTCCAAAAAATCTGAATACAAGAAAAGAATATAACCACATATATAGATGTTCACGAAGAAGATAAAAAAAAACAAGAGAAAACAGCGAGCAATATACATAATATAAAAAATTCTTTCAATTTTAAGATATTGATAATAAACAAATGCAAAAGTTGATCAATATTAAAGAACAAATGTTTCATTTCTGGAAAAAAAAAAAAAAAAAAACCTCACGTGGGTTATATCTCCTATGGAAGAAGTATAGTTATATATCAATATAGTCATTGAATTCTTAGAGAAGACATGTTTCTTTATTAAAAAGTTATGACCTTTGGACTTCTTTTTACTTAAATTCCAAAAAAAATAAAAATCTATAAAGGGCAAAATGGTAATCTAACTTTGAAGTTAGGAGTTTCTCACTTATAATAATACTAGTTTTGGATACGTGTGTTGCACGTGAGTCCCATATCTAGTATTACAAACTATTTAAATATTAATTAAATTAGAATGTAATAAACAACAAACACAATGAAAAGAAAAGTACAATTGAAACTTAAATATTTTGTTACTCATCCAGCTCCTGTTCTCAAGTAATTTTATATAAAGTTATCACAAACTCGAGATAATAAAAAATAAATAAATAAATTATGAGATATGTTTTGCTAGTAAATAACAACACTTTCAATAATCTATGTATAAAATAAAAAAATAGAAATTAAATAAAAAAATCTGGACTTACTGAGAATATAGAAGAAAAGACATATGATAAAAGCATTTGTTAGAATGATTAATGTAATGCATATTTCTATAGTATTCTTCAAAATTTAATGATAAAAATTCCTCATATTATGTAACTATGTGATTGTCTCCTTTCAATGTCTTATTAATTGAAACAAATATGTTTCAACTTCTACATTAAGTTCAAGAAGGATAAAACGATTGTAGATGGAGGGAAGTATGTGATTAAGACAATTAAAAGGTGTAACTAAAAGAATTAAGAGAGTGACTTCTGATTATTTTTTTCAAGACGTATCATGTTAATTTTAAATTTATTGAAAATCCAGAAAGAGTAAGAAAAAAATAAATGATTTTCTTGACCATAGACATACGTTTGTCACATGGACTTCCTAAATATTATTAATTTGAAGTTCATATATATATAAACTTCAAATTTATATGGCAATAACTATGGAATATGAAAGCAATTCCACCACATTGAATGAGCATAATAAGTGAGAATGTAGCTGTTTTCTTTTGTTTCATTTTAATGAAATATTATTATTAATGGATAGGTAAATTTACTTTTTAATACCAAAAATTAGAAGATTAGTGTTTAATTGAATAACAAATATGACTATTCAACTTTTAAAGGATAATTTGGTAATTCAACTTTTAACATTTTTTGTTCCCACTTATAATATAATATATGATATGATATGATTACACGCATTCTTTCATAAAATTGTAATCATTCTAACGTATCTATATATAAAAAGTAACTGGGAACACACGTGCCCAGTTATTAGTATATATTATTACCAATTTGGCTTCTTTCTTTGGTGGAAGGTGATGTTTAATCTTTCATCTTTGATAAAAAGAGCAAAGTATTGATATTGACTTGTGTCTACATCCTGGCAGGATTATTCAGGAGACTGTAGGCGTTATATGTATATATCTTGCTTGTGGAAGAGGTATTGTGCCGTTAATGGGGAAAGAGGTATTCAAAGGCTACTTGTGTATGAATTCATGTCAAATACAAGTCTAGAAGATCATCTTAGTTTACACTTGTAAACCCAATATAACTGGTATGGTTATGGTGACATAGTTGAGATTTTTCTATCCTTAATTAGAATTTAGGAGCATGAGCCGTGGAATGGAAAAAATCATGTCAAGAGCACCGCCGCTTGAAATGCACAAATCCAAATTTAGTCGGACTCCAATATGGATACCAAACACTGAATGAGAAAACAATATATCCACTATAAAAATATATAACACGTTGCTAACTACAAAAATAATATACATATCCATCTTCAGTGGCAATTGTTGTTCAAAATCATCTAATCGATCAAATCTCCATCAAATGTCTTCAAATTTTATAGAGACAATCTCTTTAGACTATTCCAACAAATCTAAACACTTCAAATTTCTCTCTCACACACACACATAAAAAAAAGACACAATTTGAAATTCAAATCCACTTCTTCGAGCTTATTCAATCATCGTGAGTTATCTTTCTAATTTGATTTTCTGGACACAAATCTTACAAAATCAATACTCTAACCACTAGTTGAGTCCCAAACATATTTACAAATCGAGTTTGTCAACTTACAAAAGAGGCTTGCACTGGAAACATGAAATAGTATCAGCGGTACAATGATTTTAATCGCCCTTCTTTGATAGCCGCATCTCAAAGACTTGCCTATAAAAGCAGACCTGAGTTCACTGTGGATGACATAATAGCTTTAGCGGAAAGAACAAAAAAAAGAAATAAAAAAGAACGCGCGAACAGATGTAAAAATAGCAGCAGCACCTTAGAAGCACTTCCTGTGAACAATGGATGGACCAGACTTGTCGTACTCACCCTTGAAATCCACATCTGATTAAGCACAGAACACGTTTAAGTTAGCAACAACACAATTCAAAATGTAGCTTAAAATTGTAAAAGTATATGCAAGAGAAGATTTTTAAAAAATAAAGGCTTGCCTGCTGGAAGGTGCCTGGTGATGCGAGGATGGATCCTCCAATCACTGTCTGCTACGAGTGAAGACAGCGATTTTCTTACTCATACGATAAACACCCTGCAAATGTATATCTGATGCCCTTATATCAAACATTCCCCTGTGTAGTTGCCTGGGAGCTATACGGAAGAAAAAAGATGTTTAGCTTTTGTGTCTGCCTCTTTTAACTATCAAAGAATCTGTTAACATTGCAGATGGAACTTGGCCATATCTGGTGTCTAAAAAATATGCAATTATATAACGCACAACAGTTAGCTGCAAGTCTGTAACATCAAATTGACTCGGACACACTTTATCCCTGTTATAAGACAAAATTTTAAAAATATGTAAATGAAGCATCACAATTAGGAGCTACATGAAACATTTCTAAAGAGGGAAAATAGAATTTAATACCTCAGGCAAAGTTCTCAATGGTGATCCATATCAAAATTACTACCATCTAAATTTTCTACCTTTATCGCGACTTTGTATTCTTAAAAAAGAAAATATCCATATCATTCAACGTTTTTCCTTTTCAACATTAGATCAAACATATGCATAAACTTGGGTCAGAAAATTAATTCAGTGAAATCTGAATTAGGCGACAACAACTTAGCAAACACTTCATAAAGGCATTTTATGGTTTCTCATCTTGTATAGAAGCGAGGCATGTATTATAACTCAATCAGAAGAGGTGTAAACAAAAGATAGAAGAAGATATTTGCACCTTTGTAACTTTCTCACCCGTAAACTTCTTCTCATCAGGTGAAGCAGGAATCGAAAACTTGGGTTGAAATGGGTGTTGGGTTGAATTCTTCTACTCTGTTGATGTCTTGGGTGTCATGAGAATTGAAGGCGTGAAGCTTGAAATGGGTTCCAGAGATTTTTGAAACCGTTGATTTCTCTATTTCGCTTATTGATGACTGATGAGAGTGCCAATGAAGGAAATCTATTTGGCTGATTTATGAGAGTACAAACTATTACTACAAAATAAGCATCTTAGTAACTGAAACACCAGTAAATCATTATTTAGTTATCTAACCTTGACTTCATTCCGAGCAGGATATACTTTCTTGACTTCCCACTAGCTGTAAGGTGCCACTCGAGGTTGAGTAACAGACATAATTTGAAGGAAACTTCATAATCCTCAAAGTTCTCTGCATATCAATACCAAAAAACTAATGTAATACTCTGGATCTTTGAATATGAAAAAAAAACTGATGTAATAATGCAGTCGCATCAAACTTGAAATCAATGTGGTACAACATGACGTCAATAATGGAAGCAGGCAATTTAAGTTGTTTTCACTTTCTTTAAATTTGAAGGTTGATGTAACTCTTATCAAGGTGTTGGCTACCTGATTGAGAAAGTGAGGTTGTATTTCTTGGACCCTTTATCTCCAAAGGTGATGACATCCTGCTAACATATATTAAGCAATCAACCTGACGTACGTGTAACGTGACCATCAAACTTCTCTCCAATAAGTATATTGATTCTCTTAATGTCCTGTCATATACTAATGTGTCCAGATTTCTTTTAATGGTAAGTAAATAGTATGTATAACTTATAAAATTGTTGTTCATATTTTTTGCATGTATATAGTACTTAGTTAATATTTTAGATTATTGTCTTTTCCTATTAGGGTCTTTCAAATATTTCATTTTTTTAATAGGGAAAGCATGACAAAAAGCTATATTATTAGAATAACAGTATTAATTAATTATATGTAGATTGTGACAAAGGATTGTTGGAGTTGATACTTCCACTATATTGTCATATGTTAATATCAAGTTTCTTATTCTTGATTGATTGGTACACCTTCCACCTGATCTTTTATATAGCTTAAATCTTTATGAAATATTGAGTTGTTCAATTTTGCAGGTTTACACTATATCTAATCACTCATTCAACAAAGAAGTAATTTTATTAAGCTATCTGCTCATCAATTTCAGTTTGTATTTTTATCACTTAAAACTTTATGTTTATACTGCAGTAATTAGTATGATCTATAGTGTATCTACTACATAGGTTATACGTGCAACGCGCATGAAGTGCGAAGTTTCAAAGTATAATGTTGAATTACCATTTTACCTCTAAATTAAATAAATAAAATTATAAAATATTTAATTAATTAAGTATTATATATATATATATATTATTTGTAATATCAAACTTTTCATGTACCGTATAACCATTAATTTTGGTAACTTATGTACATCGACACAAAAAAGTGCAGAATTTTAAGAGTAACATTAAGTAATAAAATATAGATTATTATAATTTCATTAGGTAATAATGTTTTCCATTTCAATATTTGTTTTTTCTTTCAATCAGGTTTAGTGTTTTAAGAAATATACATATAATTGTTGTTAAGAATTTCAACTTTTCTTTCTATATACACGGTTGAATGTTGATGTATAGATTGAAAGTTTCTCAATGAATTGGGAAGCTCCAAAGTGAAAAGTTGAATTACCATTTTATCCCTACATGCACTAAATTAAATTATTATAAAATATAATTAATTAATTGTTCTATCATTAATTAAGAAAATCATCATATTCAATACTACCCCAGAATGAACACATACGTTGCATACTTATCTAATAACAATCAATAAAGTATTTGAGTATACAAAAGGTTGGATTAATTTTCTTGCAATTGCTACTTATTGCAGCCTATTCAATATTGTAGAATAACTTTTCATCTTCCTAAACTAATTCAATGTTTGGAAGTTCCTTTCAACTTCCAACTGTAGGTTAGAATTTTATAAATTGCCAGATCAGTAAATCATGTTAAATTCATTATGGTTCTATTCCGGAGTTTCAATATTGTAACGATCTGATTCCGTCGTTAGGAAACAATCAATGGGGAAAGAATTGGGGTCATAAAACTTTTTGGTAATAACTTGGAATTTCCTAACCTAATCCAAATTTGGACGAAATCGGAGTCAGTGAGGTCTAGGGAAATCTGGTAACGAATGAGAGACCTAATTATGAATTTGATCACGTGAGTTGATAGCTAAGACGTGAGTGGTAACGAATAATATTTGATTACTCGCGTGAAGTAGGAATAAATAAATAAATAAATATATATATATATATATGTTGACTTCGGTTCATTTGTGGATTTGTTTTTTAAATAGCCCTTGTGAATTATTTGTTAAATTACCCTCTTAAATTAGTTCGAGAGAAGAATATTGTGAATGATCTAATTTCATGTAGCAACTGTAATTCCATTTGGATCTTAAAATTGTTAAGTACTCTAAATCTTTATCTTGTTTATGTCAAAAAGAGGCATAGTGAAATTTGGATTTTGATTACCAGAAAGTAGAAAAATGTAAAGCTTACGGATTTTGGAGTTGAATAAATTACAATCCTTTAGCCTTTCAACAATCCCAATAATACCAAATATAATACAATCCCAATAATACCAACTTCTCATGAAGCATTCACACAAAAAACAACATAATTGACAATTGATTAAGAATATTAAGATGATAATATTATATCATCGTAACTCATATATATGTTTATTATATTACTAAAAGTGGGCAGAATGTTAGGCAAAAGTTAGATTATGATTCTATTTCTACATTAAATTTAAATGCTATAAACTATTTAATAAATTAAATATTTAATAGTAAATCATCATATTAGTACATGAATCAACCACCATAAAGTTTCTTGAATATGTATTCTTTTTATTAATTTCATGCTGGAGTTAAATTCATGAATTTTTTGTTTTGTCATATTCCAATTGGAAATATGAATGGTTATGTTTGCCCTTAACAAAAAGGAAAAAAAAATCATATAGATCTATATTATATTCTTTTTTGTATATAAATATTTGTATTAATGTGAAGTATATTACATAGATTTATTACCACTAACTCTTCATTATGTAAATATATGTAACTCCCACTAATTATATTCATTATGATTTTTACTACCACCTCTCATCCATGATCAAATGAATTAATGTCATATTCATAACAACTCTAAGTGTTCTTCAATCTTATCCTATGAATAGTGACATTTGACACAATATTGTACCCAGTTAAAACAAATTAAAAAAAAAAGAAGAGAGAATATCTATGCTCTCTTCTCTTGTCTCTTTTTATTTGTTTTTTTTTGTTTCTTGTTTGTTGTTACTGTATAACTTTTTATTGTTTTATGGTTATTAATATTGAGAATTTACATTGGTTAGTTGTTTTGTATACATTAACCTAATATGTCATTTGCAATACAAAAATTAAATGAAATATTTTGGGATAAACGTGCGGTGCAACGCAAGTTTCCGGAACTAGCGATTAAAAATGAAGAAGAATTAACAAAAAAGTAAAGTGAAGTAAACGGAAATAAAAAGCTTCCAAGGGAAAAGAATAGCTTACATCAGTTGAAGAACCATTCATTTTAATCATCACATGCATTCATCATCGATGTCTACGATGGGAAATTGAGCAATATTTGGCCAGTATTCTCCCTTGTCAAATTCTAGTAGTGGTGAGAGCAATGGGCATTTGGCAATATCTAGTTTAGAGAGGGAAGAGGGCATCCCTTTTATTGGAAGAGATTGGAGCTTAGGGCAATTATAGATGGTCAGCTGAGAGAGGGAGGAGGGCAGTGCTGATTCAGGAAGTGATTGGAGATTAGGGCAATTACTGATGGTCAGCTGAGAGAGGGAGGAGGGCAGTGCTGATTCAAAAAGTGGGAGATTAGGGCAATTATTGATGGTCAGCTGAGAGAGGGAGGAGGGCAGTGCTGATTCAGAAAGTGATTGCAGATTAGGGCAATCATAGATGCCTAGCCAAGAGAGGGAGGAGGGCAGTGCTGATTCAGGAAGTGATTGGAGATTAGGGAAATTCCTGATTTGTAGACTTTGAAGCGAAGTGAGGTGCGGAAACTGGCCTTGTTCCAGCATTGACTGAATTTGAGGTAAATTATCCATAATACATAGATATTGAAGAGAGGTGAGGCTTTTGAGATGTTGGCTACTCAATGTTTTCAGATAGTATATGGAAAGTCCTTGAAGAGAGGAAGGCAACTCCCAATTCTCACCACCAACAATCTCTTCGTCACTGCCATCATGAGAGATCGTTAAAATGTTTAGACAGGGGAGTCTCTGTAAACGCCACTCCTTTCGGCTGTTCACCAGTTTCTTGCACTCGTTGATCAAAAGGAATTGTAAATTGAAGGGCAATCCTCCTTCAGGAAAGGACTCTATTTCTGGACAATCACTCAGTCGCAGATCCTTAAGAGATGGAAGGAGTTCCTGCATACGTTCTGGCAGACACTTCAGCTTCAAACAGCCACTAATACTCAGTGCCGTCATCTGGGTCCCCCCACATGCCACCGAAAGTATTTCAACATTCTCACATCCCCAAATAAAGAGAGTTTCAGTGGCAGTAGGAATCAAAAACCTAGTAAGGTTGTGGCAATCATCTACACTCAAACTGCGTGCTCTTGGGAGTAACTCAGGTGATATATCATCTATACAATCACATTCTTGCAGTGTCAATTTATCGAGACACATACTCATCTCACCAACTGGCACCTCCAATTTCAATTTCTGGCAACCAGATATGAATATTTTCTTCAAGGTAGTGGGCAGTATGCTAAAAGGAAAGAAGGCAAGAGAGTTACAATCACCAATATATAATTCCTCAATCTGTTTCATTCCCTCAAAAACAACTCCAACCATGGGAGAACCAATTACTTCAAAACTTTTTAAACTTGAAAGTTGGATGGGTACTGTCTCCAAACTGAGTTCAGGGCAATTTTTAATTTCAAGCTTCTCAAGTATAGGGAACTCTCCACTTCCTAGTACGTGCCATTCCTTCCACTCCGGCATATTTTCAAATATAAGTTCCTCAAGACAGTTAAAAGGCTTTTTAGAGGACAAACTGCCATAGAATTCTTCCGTCACCTTTGTTATTCCATGCATCCCTCTAATGGAAAGGATTTTCAAACAAG
Source organism: Solanum infundibuliforme (assembly GCA_029582565.1). Taxonomy (NCBI): domain Eukaryota; kingdom Viridiplantae; phylum Streptophyta; class Magnoliopsida; order Solanales; family Solanaceae; genus Solanum; species Solanum infundibuliforme. Next base: position 18,675 of record JAJOOG010011479.1, read on the forward strand.
GAAGCTGTCCTAGTGCTGGCAAGGAAAAACAGTTCTTGCAGTTATCAATAGACAACTGTTCTAGCTTAAGAAACAAAGGATCAGCTAGCCAATTTGGAAAGTTTGTCCCTCTATATCCAGTGATTTCGACTTCTTTTATGTTTTTATGTGGGCGTAGTTCATCAAGCATGTCTCTTTCAGTTTGTGAATTGTCGGCACTACTACTTTCACTCCACTCCAAAGATAACTTGTCAACATGATTCTTCTCCCTCATCTTTGCCTTCACAGCTTCCCTTCTATCAACCACATTTTGCAACTCTACAACTGATACAGATCCATACAAGTTCTGTGCTTCACCCAAATCTTCCATTCTCCAACCACTTAGAAGAAACTTGGCTCCCAGTAGCACTTGGAGGCTTTTCAACTTGCTCAGATGTAGTGGCATCTTCAAGAGAGAAGTGTTGCTTATGTCAAGATGACGCAATTTAATCAACTTCTCCATCTGCAGTGGTAGCTCCTCAAGATAATCACAATATGACAAGAGAAGTGTCTCTAAGTTATACAACACACAAATGGAATCTGGCAACCTTTTAATCTTTGTCTGAGAAATATCCAAAAATCTGAGGAGCTTTAATTTGATAAACAAGTCATTGGGCAACTCCTTAATATTGTAATGAGACAATGATAGTACCCTCAAGGATCTTAGTCTTGGCAGTATGTTATGCAACACCCTCTTGCTTAGAGGGTGATAACAATAATTGACTCTAATACATGTCGGAAGCAATGTCCTCAGCTGCTCCAATTTGTAGAGGGGTGTCAATTTCTCAAAGTCACCACCTAGTCCCATTGAATAAGATAAGTGCCGACTTTTTTCCAACATATGAGATCCTTGGCTCTCTTCCAACCTGATACAAAGTTTTGAAGATGCAATTTGGGCTAAATCATTGACAAGGTCATGCATTAAGAATAATTCCTCAATGTTCCCTACAGAAGGATTTGGGACCTTTTCGAATAATGATCTTGATCTCAATTCGAGAAAGTATTGGTTGCCTGAATCTTGAATCATCCCATCGTCCTTTGGTATGAGACCATTGGCAATCCACAGATGAATGACTTGTTCTTTCCTAAATAGATAATCTTTAGGAAATATTGCACAAAAGGAAAAACATTTCTTTAAATGTGCGGGAAGATCATTGTAGCTCAACATCAACGCTGGTAATATGTCATTGTAGGGCAACTCCCATATTTCACTTCTCAAAATACGTTTCCACTCTTCAACCTCTGATTTGGAGCGTAACATGCCAGCGAGCGTCTTCAGAGCTAAGGGCAGTCCTTTGCACTTAGCTGCAATTTGTTTTCCGACCTCTTCAAGTTCCGGATGTCCCATAGGATCCATGTTTTCAAATGCATGTCTTTTAAATAAAGACCAAGAGGCTTCAGTAGACAAATTGTCCATGCTAATTTGTTCATTTCCCATCATCAAGGCAACACTCTCTTTGCGTGTCGTCACAATGATCTTACTTCCTATTTCTCCTTGTACAAAAATATTTCTCAAGTCATCCCACTCGTTGTAGTTGTCATTCCACACATCATCCAAAACAATAAGGAACTTCTTTTCCTTCAAGCTTTCCTTCAATTTGACTTGAAGCTGATTAAGATTGTTGTGGACATCCTTTGAGTCAAATTTGCTAATTTCTTGAAGTAACCCTTTTGTTATTCTCAAAGCATCATATCCCTCAGAAACACAATACCAAGCTTTCAAACCAAAGTGGTTCTTCACCCTCTCATTATTGTATACAGCTTTAGCAAGTGTTGTCTTACCCAGGCCACCCATTCCAACAATAGGAACTACTGTCAGCTTTTTCCCACTTGCATCTTCAGACAATAAACGGTCAATCAAATCCTCTATTTCTCTCTGCCTACCAAAGATATGAGATTCATCATCCACAGAAGTTGAAGGTCTTCTAGTTTCTAGTTTCGTGGAACCAAAATACTCCTTTAAGCCAAGGAGACCAATTTGCTCTTGCAAATCCTTTAATGTTTCAATAGTGTCTTCCAACTTGTCCTTTATGTTAAGTAAAAATTCATCACTCAAGCAAAGGTTGAGGTCACTTACTTGTTGGTTGCTTGTTTCTGCAAAATTCTGATGCTGACCTTCCACCTTAAGTCTCAAAGCTTCATAATTGACTTGTTCTATTAAGTTTTCAGCAGAGTCGACAGCATCTCGAAGCTCATTAAGCCAGTCACGCACAGATGGATTTGATGCTTGCTTATTCTCTGCATCACTTAGCACAATCTGAAGACCACGCAAAGTCATTTTCAGCTTCTTTAAGAGCCGAACATGATGTTTATGCTTCTGAAACATGTTGAGAAGATCACCCTGAGGAGCAAGCCTATCAAACAGAACATTCAAAGCCGAAGAGAGAAATGCACCACCAACTGCTAAGCCAATCTCCATTTCTGAAATCTGCAAAGCAAAACAAGTATAGTGATCAGAACACAAAATAATTTTGAGAAGATAAATGTTTCAATTACTAAAGGAACTTTACTTCACCTGAAGAGTAATTTTCAAACAAGAATGATCAGTGATTTCTCAATCTTTTTTGTTATTGATCTATAATTGGCACAACACTATAGTTTTCTATAGGAAAAAAATAATAATTTAAATTGTCCTTTTTTCTCTTTTCACCTAACAACAAGAGCCTTTTATCTCAATTGAATATATAATTGAATAATTGAGGAAATATATTTTATATATTTTGAGTGGGTGGGTGGACAGCCATAGAAGAAAAAGGAATCAAAACTATACCTTATTGTCCTTTCCATGAGTATCACTTTTCACCCAACAACAACACTTTGTCTTCATAATGTTTTATTTTCATTTCATCTTACTTTACTATCACAATTTTTTTATACTTGAAAACAGTACGTCAACAAGTTGGGAATTTGATAACACCAAGAGCTATGGTAATTAAATGATAAAAGTTTTCCCTTGTAGTTGTTTTGTTATATACAAGATTAGAGTTTTCGAGCTTGAATGGTTGAAAATTGTAAATCAATAGATACATACCACCATGAGTTAAGACCCTGTAGTTTGGTCTTTGGTGGGGACTGGCATATATACTACCAAATTGACATATTTTTATTGGAAATAAACTTTCATCAACTGAGACAAGATGCTTTATTAGATGTTAAATTATCTAGAAATGACCTCTTGTATTTTTATACGTAAGATTCTGCATTTTATCAAAGCACAAGGGTGCAACTCTATATGAAGTAATTGGAAAAGTTGAAACAACAAAAATTCATGATCTAGGTAGAGAAAATATACCATTACAAAAATGCAGATATAATATACCTTTACTATAAATTATAATTTTATAAAGAAAATATAACCATTACAAAAATGAATAGTGTAAATATTATATATGATTAATAAATAACACAATGTACTTTAAATAATCAAAAACAATATAAACATTCAATAAAGTAGTGATTAACATACAACAAAAATTTAAAAAATACAGTACATAATACTAATAGAGCATTTATAGGAGCAACATACTAATATTAAAAGTTGATACTATTGTGTAATGTTTATTCAACTGTATTTCATCAATAATTATACTTTTAGTTTAAAATTTAGTATAGTGAGTTAAAGTTGATTTATACTAAAATAGTATCAACAATATTTTTGTGTAAAATTTGGTGTTATGAATTGGCCAGATGCAAATCCCCCAAAATTTGGTGTCTAACACTAGGTTCATCACTACTTTGTAGCTAACTACCCCTAACTAATAGGATATGAATAAAAAATAGGTTAACTAACGAATAATATTGCTATAACTACTCCAGCTAAGGCATTGCTCATAGTGTATAGCAGGTCCCCTTGCATACCAAACAGACTCCAATGGGTCTAAAAATATCCTTGAACTACGTAAAATTAAATAAAAATGTTCTCAATTAATAGTTTAGTTTAAAGTTATTATTATCGTCAATAGTTTGGTCCAAAAATACTTTTATTGTTATTTAATGGATCAAAAATGTTTTTATTTTCAAATAAATAGATTATTATTTATTTTCTTTTTAAACATATTCTTTTCCGAATAATAATTTTTTCTTTAGCAAATGCTTATCCTACTTTAATTCGAAAAATATTTCTTATTTTATTAGAATTTCTTAATCGTTATTTAAATGAAAATTATTGATGAATTATTATGATCTTATATATATGTCATAAATTATCAGTTAAAAAGTACATGAAGTCATTTTGTTTTGACTAATAAAATTAGATTAAGAAGAAAACAGATTTTTTTCCTACTTATTTATTAGTTAACGTAATTTTAAAAGAGAGATAATACATAGTTTCCTTTTTGAACTTGGCCTATTTTTTGAAAAAGACAATTAGATTTTGTGGGGGTCCTATCACCCCATTATTTTTGTTAAAAATAACATAAATAGTGTGCCAACCACCACTTTTAAGAACATGTTTTTAAAGGTAAGAACATATTTCAATTTGTTTAGATATATGTGCTTAATTCGTTAGATTTACCATCTTATCTGCTTTTCAACAAGCAAATTACTTGTACGTTTATCTGGGCAAGTTTTGTTGAAATCAAATAATCGCGTGAGATATTTATTCTTGCTACGTTTATCAAAACATTAGTATTATTATTTGTATATCGGCTCCTCTAGCAAGTTTAATTTCACAATGTTCATCCAATTGTCTTAATCATGACTGCTCTACTATTTCACAAAGAATTTGAGATGTACTAGTACTATTATTTTGTAATTGTGTAGCTTCTTTTTTTTTCCAGTGTATATTACTATATGTTGCTTCATTTGCTTTGTATATTGTAATTTTGTTGATCATATATTCTTGCACGATGCTATTATTTCTTCATTTGTTTTGAGCCGAGGGTCTATAGGAAACAACCTCCCTACCCCCACAAAGGTAGAGGTAAAGTTTGTGTACATCTTACCCTCCCCAAATACCACTTGTTGGATTACATTGGGTATGTTGTACGTCGAGATGTACTAGTGATTAGATCTTGTCGGAATGCGTGCGTCCACTATCAGTCAACGGACCAGGTGCAGAAGATAAATAGCTCAAAGTAAATCAGACATGTGGAAACCCCCTTGCTCAAGGGCGGTGAAAACCACGACCTGTACTCACAGGATTTCAGCCCAAACTCCATTTCACTCAAACGAAGCAACGATTCAGATTACAACTTCTTGCAACCTAGGAATTTACCTCTAAATCCCTTCCCCCTCTATGTAGTAACTCTACTACAAAGAAAGCAACTAAGTAGATACAACACTGCCCACTAAGCCACCTAACTCTAGATAACTTAGACTTCAACTAAGCAGATACAACACTGCCCACTAAATCAACTAACTCTTAGATGATTTAGAATTTGACTAAGAAGATACAACATTGCCCACTAAACCACATAACTCTAGATGATTTAGAATTTGACTAAGCAACAACAATGTTGCCAACTAAACCAATTACCCCTAACTGACTTAGACTTTTTGAATGAACTGAACAAAGATCTAATTCCTTTATAGCTTAGGAATAGATTTACAATTTAAGCACATAAGACATAAAGCTCAAAATACAACAAGACTCTTCGGCACTTCATCAGGTCCCTTTGTTGAGCATGAGCAATGTTCTTCCTTGAAGATGGCCTTTTCCTTTTGAGCTTATGAATTCTCAGGAATTCACAACTTTGTTTGCCAAAACTTGAGTTTGTGTTTTGGAGAAGAGACTATATCAAAATGGACACAAACCCTTGGGACAAGGCCATTGGCCGAAAGCCTGTTGTTATGAAAAGTTGTGCACCAACCACATCAAAGTTGGCAGCCTTTTGACAACTATAAAAGTCCTTTTCTCGTACGCAAACTTTCCGGGATTAGGCCCCTTGCTGCGTTCTTTGATGCTTGAGTTCTTGAAAAAGACTTGCTAGATCTCTCTCTTCTTGAATGAACAATGTCGTTTGTTTATTGTTGTATCTATCAGTTACCAACAAGGGTTTTGACCACTTAAACAAACAACTTCGTCCGCCCTTCCTATTGGTGAAGTACGCTGCACATCTCACCAACCAACCTGACAAGACAACTGTAAAGATAGCTTTACAGATGTGCACCACTTTGAATCTGGACGGAAGTACTCTGCCAAGGACCGGGTCCCTACATTTGTGAGGATCATCAAAACACTAGAATATAACATTTTCCCCCTTTTTGATGAAGACACGCAAATATTTCTCATGCTGAGTTTATTCATTCATTTCCCCTTTCATCAGTCCCAATACTAGAAGACCCTTTCCTGGATCTGATTCCTTGTTAGATCCCTAAGTTTATTAAATCATCAAAACTTAACATCAGCTTCAAAGTAACAGATCTTTTCTTTTGCGATTGTCCTGTCAGGTTGTATATTACAAGTCAAAATGGCGCAAGGCGAGGTTGTTTTTGATGTCCTTTACGGGAAATGATAAAACAAAGCATGGGTGTTCTGTATCCATTAGGCGGAGATTATTTATTTGTAAACCGGCTCCTCTAGCAAGTTTTCACGGGATTCAGTCAATTGTCTTGTGATGAATGTTGAGATGTACTAGTCAAAATGTTGCGAGGTTGTTGTTGTTGCAGAGAATGAAAAGATAAAAGCAGTGTTGATTGTTGGTGGTGGACCTACTAGTGTTAAACTTGCTGCAGTAATCACTGTCGATTTTCCTCAGAAGAAGGTAACTTTGGTGCAAGATGGATTCAGACTACAAGAATTTGGAATGGTTAAAAAACAAGAATATAATGTGGAAGTGAAATTGATGCAATCTGTCGATATGAGTAATAACACGAACAGCTCGGGTGGAAACAGAACATATTTCACCTCGTCTGGGGACACTATCAGAGAGGATTGCTATTTTCTTTGCATAGGAAAGCCACCGGGTTCAGAGTGGTTAAGAGAGACGTATTTGAAGGATCGAATCGATAATTTTGGAAGATTGAAGGTTGATGAAAATCTTATAATCAAGGGTCATAGAAACAAATTTGTCGTTGGAGATATAACTGATATTAAGGTAAGCACTAAACTGCATATCTCTTTTTTCTTGAAAATGTCTCCTTTTTGAAGTGACGAATCTTATATGTGTTCCTAAGAAAAGAAATTTGTCCATTTTTCGTGGTCTTCAAAGATCGTGAAAACGCGTAAAAGCTCTTGAATGGAAAAGAAGAAAACGTGCTGTTGGGAGTGACTCAGGTGATATATCATCTATACAATCACATTTATGCAGTTCAAATCCTCGAGAAACATACTCATCTCACCAACTGGCTGCTCCAATTTCAATTTCTGGCAACCAGATATCTCTATGCTCTTCAAGGTAGTGGGCAGTATGCTAAAAGGAAAGAAGGTAAGAGAGTAACAATCACTAATATCTAATTCAACAATATGCTTCATTCCCTCAAGTTGGGATCTAAACAGCTCAGTATCATCAAAAACAACTCCAACCTTTGGAGAACCACTAACTTCAAACCTTTTTAAACTTGAAAGTTGGATGGGTGTCTCCAAACTGAGTTCAGGGCAATTTTTAATTGAAAGGTTCTCAAGTGTAGGGAACTCTCCACTTCCTAGCACGTGCCATTGCTTCCACTCCGGCATAGCTTCAAATTCAAGCTTCTCAAGACAGTTAAAAGGCTTTTTGGAGGACAAACTGCCATAGAATTCTTCTGTCGCTTCTGTTATTCCATGCATCCCTTTAACGGAAAGGATTTTCAAAGAAGGGAGTTGTCCTAGTGCTGGCAAGGAATAACAGTCCTTGCAGTAGCTAAGAGACAATTTCACCAGCTTAAGAAACAAAGGATCAGCTAGCCAATTTGGAAATGTTGTCCCACTATATCCAGTGATTTCAACTTCTTTTATGTTTTTATGTGGGCTTAGTTCATCAAGTATGTCTCTTTCAGTTTGTGAATTGTCGGCATTACTACTTTCACTCCGCTCCAAAGATAACTTGTCAACATGATTCTTCTCCCTCATCTTTGCCTTCACAGCTTCCTTTCTATCAACCACATTTTGCAACTCTACAACTGATAGAGATCCATACAAGTTCTGTGCTTCACCCAAATCTTTCATTCTCCAACTTCCTAGAAGAAATTTGGCTCCCACTAACACTTGGAGGCTTTTCAACTTGCTCAGATGTAGCGGCATATTCAAGCAACAAGTGTTGCTTATGTCAAGATGACGCAAGTTAATCAACTTCTCCATCTGCAACGGTAGCTCCTCGAGATAATCACAAGATGACAGGAGAAGTGTCTCTAAGTTATACAAACACACAAATGGAATCTGGCAACCTTTTAATCTTTGTCTGAGAAATATCCAAAAATCTGAGGAGCTTTAATTTGATAAACAAGTCATTTGGCAACTCCTTAATCTTGTAATGAGACAATGATAATGCCCTTAAGGATGTTAGTCTTGGCAATACGTTATGCAGCACCCTCTTGCTTAGATGGTGATAACAATAATTGACACTAATACATGTCGGAAGAAATGTCCTCAGCTGCTCCAATTTGTAGAGGGGTGTCAATTTCTCAAAGTCACCACCACCTTGTCCCATTGAATAAGATAAATGCCGACTTTCTTCCAACAGATGAGATCCTTGGCTCTCTTCCAACCTGATACAAAGTTTTGAAGATGCAATTTGGGCTAAATCATTGACAAGGTCATGCATTAAGAATAAATTCTCTATGTTCCTTTCAGAAGGATTTGGGACCCTTTCGAATAATGATCTTGACCTCAACTCGAGAAAGTATTGGTTGCCTGAATCTTCAATCATTTCATCTTCCTGTGGTACGAGACCATTGGCAAAATACATTTCCACTCTTCAACCTCTGATTTGGAGCGTAACATGCCAGCGAGCGTCTTCAGAGCTAAGGGCAGTCCCTTGCACTTAGGTGCAATTCTTCAAGTTCCGAATGTCCCATAGGATCCGTGTTTTCAAATGCATGTCTTTTAAATAAAGACCAAGAGGCTTCAGTAGACAAATTTTCCATGCTAATTTGCTCATTTCCCATCATCAAGGCAACACTCTCTTTACGTGTCGTCACAATGATTTTACTTCCTATGTCTCCTTGTACAAAAGCATTTCTCAAGTCATCCCACTTGTTGTAGTTGTCATTCCACACATCATCCAGAAAAATAAGAAACTTTTTCCCCTTTAACCTTTCCTTCAATGTGACTTGTAGCTGATTAAGATTGTCATCAGCCTTCAAGTCAAATGAGCCAATTTCTTGAAGTAAACCTTTTGTTATTCTGAAAGCATCATATGCCTCAGAAACACAAAACCAAGCTTTCAAAACAAAATGTTTCTGCACTCTCTCATCATTGTAAACCGCTTTAGCAAGTGTTGTCTTACCCAGGCCGCCCATTCCAACAATAGGAACTACAGTCCACTTTTTTCCACTTGCATCTTCAGATAGTAAATGGTCAATCAAATCCTCTATATCATTCTGCCTTCCAAAGATATCAGAATCATCAACTAAAGAAGTTGAAGGTGTTCTAGTTTCTTGTTTAGTTGAACCAAAATGATCCTTTAAGCCAAGGCGACCAATTTGCTTTTCCAACACCTCCAATGTTTCAATGGTTTCTTCCAACTTTTCCTTTATGTTAAGAAAGAAATCATCACTGAAGCACAGGTTAAGGTCACTTACTTGCTGGTTGCTTGTTTCTGCAAGATTTTAATGCTGGCCTTCCACCTTAAGCCTCAAAGCTTCATAATTGACTTGTTCTATCAAGTTCTCAGCGCCGTCCACAGCATTCTGAAGTTTATTGAACCACTGGCTCACATGTCGATTTGATGCTTGCTTATTCTCTGCATCACTTAGCACAATCTGATGACCAAGTAAAATGTCCTCCAGCTTCTTTAAGAGCTGAACATGATCCTTATGCTTCCGAAACATGTTGAGCAGATCACTGTGAGGAGCAAGCCTATCAAAGAGAACATTCAAAGCTGAAGAGAGAAATGCACCGCCAACTGCTAAGCCAACCTCCATTTCTGAAATCTGCAAGCAAAACGAGGAAACACAAAATGATTTTAAGAAGATAAATGTTTCAAACTTCAATTACCAACAACTTTATTTTACCTGTTGAATGCTAAGAGCTAAGAGTGATATGTGATCAAGAATGATTTCTCTCTCTCTCTTTTGCTAGTGGTCTTACTTGTAATTGGTACAACTATGTCTTATCTACAGTCTACAGCTCACAGCCATAGAAAAAAAAAAGAGTAGCAAAAACATTACTTTTGCAATTCAATAATTGAAGCAAGGGGGGGGTTCCAAAAGAAATCATTTTTGAATCTTGAATTTAATAGAACTGAATTCCTAGTTTTTGTATAGTTGACAGTCGAAGAAAGGAAAAGGCCAACATCATTTTTAAAATTCTTTTCTCTTCTCATAAAATGAAATTAATAGTCCTAAAAGTTGCCTATTTGATTTTTCATAATTTTTTCTCAATAATTGAGAGATATTAATGTCATTATGGTTTTTGTCTGTGTCCATGTCCCAATTGATGATTAACTTCAAAAAAAAAAAAAAGGGAAAAATAGAAGAACACATAGCATAAAGGAACATTAAATACCGAAAAGGTGAATATTGTGGTGTTCTGTCATAAGGTTTTCTAAAAAAAATATTATAAAGAAATATCAGCTGTTTTTCAGATTATAAAGAAAATGGCCATTACAAGGAAACTTATTATAAGCTGAAGTAAAATCCTAAAAACTAGTCCAGCACTGAGGCAAATGACTCTGTTTGAACGTTCCATTTGAGACGTTATGCACGAGAGATTTTGCGTAATACTCTACTGTAAACTGATGAGGCACTCTCGTGTATCGAGAAATTTTTCAAAAAATGTGTGAGCTTTCTTAGCCTGATTTCAATCTCCAATCTGGAAGAAGAGGGACAAGAAGAGTCGATTTTTCGTCCTTTGAGGATAGAATGTTTGTATCTCAGTGTATAATACTCAGTCAAGGGAATAAATCTTGAATGTCAAGGATATCAGCTAGGACACCAGCTGCTGTGGTATCATTTCCTGCTCCAGCACCTTGGATAACCAAATGGTTGTTTCTTGTAACAACGGCTATATATCTCTACCTGCAGACAGACGAATTACGGACGTTCAATCATCATAGTCATTCTTCGACAAAAGCAAGTCATTAACCTTAACTGCACAGAGTTTTGCAGGGTGACACCAGATGATGCGTAAAGAGTAAAGACAAAGCAAGGCATTAGCCTAGGCATGGGTATAAGATAAGCAATTCTTTAAAATCTCAGCATGATGTTATACATCACTAAATGACATTACAAAAGGGCTTTAAACAATTAAAAATGTTCTACCTTGATAATCTAACAACGATGAGTATGATATGGTTGAACCTCCATAGCAGTTAAAAGAAAATTCCCAACGGAAAACAAAGAAATGGAACAAGAAGAAGATGGAGGTGAAAGTGCACAATGCATACCACATTATCACTTCCTCTTAATCTTCCCAATGCAGAATCTCTTGGATGCCAACTTCACAACTGAAAATGAGAGATGTTAATGTCATGTACACAAGTGTTTTCAATAATCAATTTTTCCCCAGGCAGCAGACAGCCAGACACTTTCTTCTGTGCTATTTGTTTTCAGTGAAGCTGTTTGTAGCAGTTGATTTTGCTATAAACAAAGAATTGAGTGGTCTTAGAGTATCGTATATTTGATTCTTGGCCATTTTCAGTTGAGTTATATAGTTGTTTCATATGGGTTGAAATTTAAATAGAGGCTTTTCAAAGGAATTTATAAGGTTTTACGTTCTCAACACATAATATCACAACCATCCTTTTGTAAGCTTATTCTCACACTCAGAAATACATTCACATTTCCCTTTCACATAAGATAATCCTGCAGATAAGTATAAATACATAAGAATAATTAACTTCATACTTCAACTATCCTAATGAGAACTGAGATGAAGTGTAGTGTTAGCAGTTTTTTCCCATTAACTTTTGTTATACCCAACAACTCTTATGAAGGTGTTGGCTACCTACCTGATTGAGAAAGTGAGGTTGCATTTCTTGGACCCTTTTTATCTCTGTAGAAGAGATAAAAAATGTGGAACAACTTTCATGATGGCGAATAATGTTCCAGTCTGCAAGATTTGAAAGAGAAACTTAGATGAAGAGTGAGAATACTATGATGAATCTCCAAAGGCGATAAACAACCTTCTGACATATATTAAGCAATCAACTTTCTCAATTCGTAGCTATATTAAATTTCTTTTACAATGTTCCAATGCAAATATAAAGATTTCATACAGATCTAAAGATATTTCCTCAACTTCACAGAAGCAATGGATGCTACACATCCATTTAAATTCTTCAATAGAAATCATCAATAAATCAACAAAAATGAAAAGTGATAGAAAAGAATAACTTACATCAGTTGGAAAGCCATTCATTTTAATCATCATAGGTATTCCCGATCGATGTCTATGATGGGAATTCGAGCAATATTTGGCCAGTATTCCCCCTTGTTAAATTCTAGTAGTGGTCTGAGCAATGGGTGTTGACATCCAATTTTGAACCTCCCCGATAGTAATTGATCTTCGAGCTTCTTAATTTTTCAAATGATTTAGAATAATTAGCTCTATATAATTCAAAATAGTTTCAAGGTTATTTTAAATAATTTCAGTCGATTTTTATAGTACTTTGAATGATAAATATATTTCATGTAATTTTATATATAATTAGTATATTTTATGGATACTCGAAAATCGTCTCACAAAAAAAAAATGTTATTTTAAATATTTTACAAAATTAGTCTAGTTCAAGTTATGGTTATAATTTTAAATCATTGGTTTGCAATTAAATTAATTATTCTATTTCGTTAAAATTTAGAAGCTCGTAAATTAATTATATTAATTCATCCTATTTAAATTCTAGCCGAATTCACTGGATAAACTTAATTTGACTAATTTCTCAATTCCCATGTCCATAATTGCAAATCTTGCGGCTATTTTCCTATTACAAATCTAGCCCCTTTTCTTATCTCCATTCGGTCCATTAAAAGGCCAAGTTTTGAACCTTTTACTCACAATTTCCTTCGGCCCAAATGCAATGTTCCAGCAGCTCTTTTCCTGCCCTTAATTCCTAACCCATCAGCCCACAAAAACAAAAAACAAAAAAAAAAAAAAAAAA